>JAMOLF010000085.1:0-28682 GCA_025267735.1 Mactra quadrangularis
ATACATAAAAGGTTTTAGCGGATGTATGCTACAAGGTTTATTGTAATCAATAAAGACTAATTTTCCATCTTCTTTGAGTACTCTATATGCTTCATTGATAGTTTTTACTTTTACTTCTTCCGGTTGTTCATGAAGGAGCATAAATAAACATACTTCATCGTAGCTATTATCTTCAAAGGGAAGAGCGGTTGAGTCTGCTTTGTAATATTTTATTTCTCGGCTATCTACGACTTTATCTACTTTCCGTTTAGCGGCTTTTAGTTGTCCTGGTACTATATCGATTATATCTAGGCTACTATCCTTGTGGAGACGTTTTATGTAGTCTGGCATAATGTTGCCATACATGGCGCTAACTTGGAGCATTTTAACGGGTTTTTCTGTTGTTAATTTATCGTATAGTGCTTGGGTTAGACGGTTAGCATTTCCCCAAAGAATCGTATTCACTATACAAGGCTTATCCCAAAATTTTATGGCTCTATCGTCTACATATGCCCACCAGTAATGTTTTTCTAGATATTCAGGGGTTTCGTTTTGTTCTTTGAGGTCAAATTTAAATTCTTCACCATCGCTTTTTATGGGTGTATATTCGCTTTGCTCGGCTGCAGTTTTATTATTTGTAGTATCGTTACTTTTTGCTGTTGTGTTATCCGGAGCTTCTGAAGTGTTGAGATTTTCATTCTGCTCGGGTGAAGCTTGATTGTTTTGACTATCGCTTTCTGCTATTGTATTATCAATAGTTTCTGGGCTATCGGGTTTTTTATCAGAAGTTTCGCTCATTGGATAGGTACCTTTCTCTTTTCAATATATGGCATAATCTATATAACGCTTAATTGCTAATAAATAAATTATAACATAAAATATTGCTTGTGGTGATTTTTTTCTTATTTATTTGTAATTAGTAGATATTATTATTTTGTATAAATATAGTTTATTTTGAATAGAATTGCAATTATGTTATGAAGCGCTTTTTTTTATAAAATATATCTAGTTATTGCGTGATGATCTTATTAATTTTGCTTTTTAAGATTCAATTAAATTGTGCTATAAATATAAATTTATGTTATTCTATTTTGCGGGTTAATATTTTAATATTTTGATTTGCACTTGTTCTAGATGCTATCTTTATTGTTGTTGAATGATTGGAATTTAAGGAATCTTATTTATAATGGTAGCCAGTTTTGTTTTTTCATTTTTTTTAACTGTGGGTATGATATTTGCCATAGGAGCACAAAATATTTTTGTAATTCGTAGTGCTTTGAAATTAGAGCATGTTGCCGCAGTTCTTTTCTCTTGTGTGCTCACAGATTTTATACTTTTTACGATATTTGTATATGGGATTGAACTATTAAAACAGTATTTGCCAGAGGTTAAGTTATATTTGCTGCTTTTCAGTATGATGTTTTTGTTATATTACAGTTTTGTCTTGTTTAAAGCTGCTAGAGTTAGAATGACAATATCTTTTGATGAGAATGCAACGGTAGGTGATAAAAAGCTTTCACTTTTTCAAGCTATGGGATACGCTTCAGCATTAGCCTTATTTAATCCGCACTGTTGGGTAGATATGATTGTTATATCATCGAATTCTACAAGATTTTCTGGTTATTTATGGTATTATGTTTTAGGTGCTAGTTCGGCATCAGTGGTATGGTTTAGTTCTCTAGTGATGATTTCCATTTTTTTGCGTCCGTTGTTTAAGAAAAATATTGCTTGGGTTTTTTTAGATTATTTTTCGGCATTTTTGCTGCTATTATTTGCTGTATCAATAGGTTATATTTTGTTAAACGAATATATACTTGTGTAAAGTTATAATTGTTTCATTGTCTTAAGCGTAAATATTTTATAATTTAACTCTTTGTTTATGAATTTTAATTTATATCTAGAAGATTCTTATACTTTTTATACTTATATAATCTTGTTATAAGAGATTATTTTGTGTTATAATGTCATAGCTATAATTGATATTACTTGTTATAATTTCATTAAATAGTTGTAGCTGGTGTATGTTTCATAGGATGTGATTAAATATTTATGCAATAGTTGCTTTTTAGGTGGATTGACTTAGTTTGAGGATATTCTAAATAACTTATACCCAATAAATTGCCCTAGCAATAATTAAAACTTAAGTTCATAGAAGGAAGATTACATGAATTTATATTACGATGTTTTTGGTTTAAAAGAGCCTATAATTTTTGTTCATGGTTTATTTGGAAGTTCACGTTTATGGGGTAAATCGCTCAAGTATCTAGCACGATTTTTCCCTGTTGTAGCTTTAGATGTAAGGAATCATGGAAGATCTGAATGGTCAGATAATCATTCTTATGAAGAAATGTCAAAAGATCTTATAACTTTTATTGAAAAACATGAATTTAAAAAAGTTCATCTGTTGGGTCATTCTATGGGAGGAAAAGTTGTAATGGAAACTTCTTTACAACGTCCAGATTTAGTGAAGTCGGTTATTGTTTCAGATATGGCACCTGTAGCATATGAGCATGCAGAGTACTATAAGGAATTGTGCGATAACTTACTTTCGGTGGATCTTAATGCCTATAAAACTCGAAGGGAAGTAGATCTTAAAGTAGCAGAATTGATAACAGACGATTCCCTACGCGGATTCTTGCTAACAAATATCGTAAAAAATGAAAATGGATATTCTTGGATTATTAATTTAGAAACTCTAAAAAAAATGGAGAAAAAGTATAGTAGGATGTTCGGATTATACTAAGTATCAACCTTATGATGGGAAATCTTTATTTCTTAAAGGTGAACATAGTGAATATATTATGGATGAGTATAAACCAGTTATTCGTAAATTTTTCCCGAACTCTAGAATTAAAACTGTAAAAAATGCAGGACATATTATACATATTGATAATCCCGATGATTTCATAGCCTATGTTAAAGAATTTATTGAAGATGTGAACTAAATTAATCATATTTACAATGCCAAAATTTAACTTTAAGGTTTAAGCACTTGCTTGTTATTTCTTCTTATACGATGACTTAGGTTCATACAGACTTATTTTTTTAGAGAAATTTAAACTAATTTAGTTTAAAATTAAGTTGCTTAGGGTTTAGCCGTCGATGTTTATTTTAAAAAGTATAAGAAATATTAATTTTTTTATATGTTTGTATGATGTAACATTGAGTAAGAGTGCTTATATATAAATTATGATAACTAGATTATCGTGATATTGTTTGTACGAATAGTAGTAAATTAAAATTAGCGTTAAAGAGAATAGAAATATGCATAAGCAGGTAATAACAGCGAATCAAGCTCAAAGTGCGGATATTCTGGCGGAGCAAGATGGATTAACAAAACAAACTCTTGTAACTCGAGCGGCAAATGGCATATCTAAGTATGTTTTAAAATATTCGAAAGCAGGTAGAATTTTAGTACTAGCAGGTACCGGATATAACGGGATAGATGCTATTGTTACAGCACAGATTTTATCTTTAGCTAACCGTTCAGTTGATGTACTTATAGTAGCCGATAGTGCTGATAAAATATCGGAAACCTTGAACTCATATATTAATGCAGTAAGCGTTAATATTTATTACTTGTTTGAAGACTTAAAGCTAGATTTCTATGAATATAGCACTATAGTAGATGGAATATTCGGAGTAGGTCTGAAAAATAAAAGTTCTATAAACACATCAAAGCTTATAAGGTTTATAAATGAATTAAGTGCTAATCAAGATGTTACAGTATTTTCAATTGATATTCCTTCAGGAGTGTTCGCTGATGGAACTTCTAGCTTAAAAGAAACGATTAGAGCCGATTATACCATAGTACTTCAAGCTTATAAATTTGGTCATTTTTGTGAACAGCAAAATAAAATCGGGACGTTGCTGCTGCATGATATAGGATTAGAAAAGTATATTGATTCTGATAATAGTTGTTTAGTTAATTCCTATGATTTGTGGAAAGGGGTATTTAGTAAACCAGATAAAATAAGTCATAAGTACAATAGAGGACATTCACTTATTTTATCGGGACAAATGGTAGGAGCCGTAAAACTTGTAGCACGAGCTGCACGTCGTTCGGGTTCAGGCATAGCTACTATTGCCGCATCGGGAACGCAATTTCATGTTTTGCAATCTAGCGAAATTGGAACTTTAGTTGTAGAATTACCTAATGTTCAAGAACAAAAATTTGAAAGATGGTTGTCATTTGCATCGCAAGGTAACGTTTCTTCGATAGTTATCGGACCAGGACTGTTCCCTAACTCAGATGCAAGATGGCTTATTGCCGCAACTTTTGAAGCAATTAAAGAGAATGATGCTACTCTGATTCTTGATGCTGGAGCATTAACAGCATTTGCTGAAAATCCGCAAGTTTTATTTTCTTACATAGATTCTTGTAAGAGTCCTGTGATTATAACTCCCCATGAAGGAGAGTTTAAACGCCTATTTAAAGGATTGCTTCCCACAGATATCAATATGATTCATGCAACGCAACATGCCTCGTCGATAAGTAATGCATACGTTGTACGTAAGGGGAATACAACTGTTATAGCCTCACCATCTGGTCAGGCGATAGTTAATGCTAATGCTAATCCATGGCTAGCTACTGCAGGTAGCGGTGATGTTTTGGCTGGTATAATTTCAGGAATGGTTAATCATGTCGATGATGAAGCAATTTTAACTACGTTAGCCGCAGCTGTCGCGCTACATAGTAAATCTGCTGATTTGGCTGGAAGTTATATCATAGTCGAAGATCTCTTAGATAAATTACAAGATTCTTTCATTTATTATACTGATAGATAACGAATAATAACATATTAATTAAAAAAATATTGTTTTTTTAATTAATATGTGTTATGTTATGCTAGTTCTTTAAGAGGATATATTATTCGGTTAACTTGTAATGGTTGTTGAATATCACTTTTTTATGAACGAATGCTCTTTCTCGTTAAATGTATTTAGAAGGAAGGGTGTTTTTGTTTGTTAACTTAAGCGAGTGTGGCGGAACTGGTAGACGCGCTGGATTTAGGTTCCAGTGAAGCAATTCGTGGGGGTTCGAGTCCCTTCACTCGTACCAATTGAAAAGCAAGAAAGAAATTTCTTGCTTTTTTAAATTTGCGATGTTTTATGATTTTTTCTTGCATTTATTGTGGAAACATGGCACATTAACGGTACTTTAATATTATAAATGTGAGCTATTCTAGGGGAATTAAAAAAGCATGAAGATAGAAGAAACACTTAATGAAGGATTAAAACGTAAATATGATATTGTTTTAAGTGCCGAGCTGATTACCCAACGAGTTGATGATTCTTTAAAGGGGTACTCTAAAAAAGTAAATATCCCAGGATTTAGACCAGGTAAAGTTCCGTTTTCTTTCTTAAAAAAGAAGTATGGTGAAGCGGTTAGAGGCGAAGAAATAGAGAAGTTACTTAACGAAACCTTGCAGAAAATAGTACAAGATTATAAAGTTAGACCTATAGGTGAACCAGATATCGCGGATCTTAGCGGGCATAAAGAAAAAGATGGTGCGGTTTCTTTTAGCTTTAATATGGAGCTTTATCCTGAAATGGAATTAGTAAATATTGAAGAACTAGAGTTTGACCGTCCTGTGGTTGAAGTTAATGATGAAGATATTGCTGATGTTTTAGAAAATCTTAAAGCTAACTCTAAAAGTACAGAAGCTTTAAATGAACCACGTAAATCACAAAATGGGGATACTTTAAAAATTAATTTTGTAGGCTCTATTAATGGTGAAGAATTTGAAGGCGGTAAAGGTGATAATTATTCATTAGAGCTTGGTTCAGGAAGCTTTATTCCAGGATTTGAAGAGCAATTAGTGGATAAAGATGTTGGTGAAACTGTAGATGTTGTTGTAACTTTTCCTGAAAATTATGGCGCAAAAGAGCTCGCAGGGAAAGAAGCTGTATTTAAAACGGAAATTTTAGAAATTTTGGCCACAGTAATTAAAGAATTAGATGATGAAGCCGCTAAAAAGTTTGGGTTCGATTCTTTAGATGCACTAAAAAATATGATAAAAGAACAACGTAAAGTGGAATTCGATAGAGCTTCTAGAGCCATTGTTAAACAAAAAATATTAGATAAATTAGATGAAACGCATAATTTTGAGCTACCTCAAAATATTGTGGAAAATGAATTTTCTTCTATTTGGAAACAGTTCGAAGAAACTCGTAACAATAAACCTGAAGAAATAGATGAAGAAGATAAAAATAAATCCGACGATGAGTTAAAAGAAAATTATAGAAATATTGCGACTCGTAGAGTGAAATTAGCGCTTATTTTGTCAGAATTAGGTCACAAAAATTCTGTAGAAGTTTCGGAGCAAGAAATTGATAATGCTATTAGAGCAGAAGCTTATCGTTATCAAGGTAGCGAGCAGAAAGTAATCGATTTCTACAAAAATAACCCCAAAGCTAAAGAAAATATCAGGATGCCCATATTCGAAGATAAAGTTATTGATCTAATTATAGGAAAATCTAAGATTAATGAATATAATGTTTCAAAAGATGAATTGGAAACTTTAGTTAAGCAGTAGTGGTTTAATTTTATGAGAGCAAACGATAAAAAAAATAGTTGTTTTTTATATATAAAGTTTTTTCTCTGATTGTTAAAAGAGATATCTGTAGGCTTATATATTTTCTATTCAGATAATTGTATTTTAGTTGCGCGAATGGTTTTTTTTAGATAGCTGTTCGCGCAATGCTTATACAATATACTTTTTTTGCTCCAGCTTGCTTTAAGACTTTGGCGCATTCATTAAAAGTTGCGCCGGTGGTATGTACGTCATCAATTATAGTTATGGTTGCTCCTTGTATTTCAGATAAATACCTAGGGTTCACGTATTATAGAACCTTTTATATTACGTAACCGTTGCTTTCTAGTTAAATTGCCTTGATCTTTCTGGAGAGAAAGCTTTTTTAGTAATTCTAGATTAATTTTATAATTATTTTTTTTCTGTAGTTTATTTATTATTAGAGCAGTTTGATTATATTTTCTTAGTATCATTTTTCTTCTATTGATAGGTACAGGAATAATACAGGTGCTATTTTCCATAATATTATGATGCTTCTGTTCAATTATATTAGCAAAGAAGTTGCTGTAGTTTGTTTTATCAAAATGTTTGAATCCTATAATCAGTTTTTTGATTATCCCCTTGTATAAAAATATGGATAGAGCCTGATCAAATTTAGGTTTATTCTGTTGGCAATTGAGACAAACTACAGGTATATTATTTTCTTTTTGTAATTCTGTTCCTTTCATGGGAATAGAACAGAGGTCACAAACTTCAATAGTTAGAAATTCAAGTTGAAACCAGCAAGTATTACATAATAAATCAGAAGATGAAGCGCTAAATATTATCTTATTGCATTCCGCACAGGATTTAGGAAATAATAAGTATAAAATCGAGTTTAATAGTAATTTGAAAAAAGTTTTTATTTTGTACATTTTCAACCTTGAGCTCATCATTTTTAATTTATAAGTATAGCATATACGTACCTAGCCATACAAAATAAAGTTGTAAATGTACAAAAAGATTTAGGCTTAATTTATTGTAATAAAAACTCTTTTAATCTGTTATAATCACAGCTCATAGATATTTCGTGAGTTTTTTTATTCATTATACTAGACAGTTCTGCTGGAAGTTCTAGTTTGATATCTAGAGTTTGTTCTACAGTTTCCTTAAATTTAGATGGATGAGCTGTAGATAGTGTTATTATTTTTTCATCTTTAAGAGCTTCTTTATTTGCTACTACTAATCCATTTGCGGTATGAGGATCTACAATGTAGTTGTATTGAGCGTAAATGAGTTTTATCATTTGTTTGATTTGGGTATCGGTAGCATAATTAGCTACGATATCACTTTTAATTGTGTTTAAGTCATTATTATATATTCCTTGTTCAATGCGTACCCAGTTGCTTGGTATACTGATATCCATAGCGTTGGATAGTGTAGGAATTGTTTTATTAACCTTCCATTCGTGACTTTTAAGGTAACGCGGTACTGTATCATTTATATTGGTGGCAGCGATGAAACGTTTTATCGGCAGTCCCATTTTTTTGCTAAGCAAACCAGCACAAAGATTGCCAAAGTTTCCGGATGGAACACAAAAGGAAGTATTTGTCGAAGTTCCTAACTGCGCTATAGCTTCAAAGTAATAATTACATTGAGCTAATAAGCGTGATATATTAATAGAATTAGCCGAATTTAAGATTATTTTATTAGTTACTTCTGGATCTGAGAACATATCTTTTACTAATGCTTGAGTAGCATCGAAGTCGCCAGAAATTTCTATAGGATATATATTTTTTCCTAAAGTTGTGAACATCTTTTGTTGTAGTGGAGTAACCATATTTTTAGGGTACAGAATAACTACTCTAATTCCTTCTATATTATAAAAAGCATTCGCTACGGCTGCACCTGTATCGCCAGAAGTTGCCGTTAGGATTGTAAGTTCTTGGTCTTCGTTTTTCATTGCCCACGAAAGTGCTTGAGCCATAAAACGTGCACCAAAATCTTTAAATGCCAAGGTAGGACCTTTGAATAATTCTAAAATATATGTTTTTTCGTCAAGCTTTTCTAATGGTGCTGGAAAGGTGAAAGAATTTCTTATCCATTGCTGTAGCTTATCTTCAGAAACTTCATCTCCTATTATACTATGCAAAATAATACTTGAGCGTGTAATAAAGTCCATTTCAAGTAGTTTTGTTATCATCTCTGAAGTGAAATAAGGAATTTTTTGAGGAAATAATAGCCCGCTATTTTTACCTATTGCAATTCGTACCGCTTGAGCAAAGCTATATTGTTCGTTTTTATCTTTCAGACTATAGAAACTCATACATATTCCTCCATTTCTTTCACTACGGTGCTACCTTGTTCCGATATCTTACAAATACTACTGAAACCCAACTCATTGCAGATAAAGTTATTTTGAAGCCAATCTTTAAAAGTATGGGCTTTGCCTATATCGTCAAATATAGAAAATATACAAGGTCCCGAGCCACTGATACCAAAATTTAATCCACCTAGAGTATAGCACTGTTGTTGAGCTATAGTGAAGTCCTTAATTAAATGTTTACGATATGGCTCGGCAATAACTTCTTTCATATATTGCATTGCTTTAGTGTAGTTCTTGGAGTAAAGATAATGAATGAATGCTCCTAAGTTTAAAGCATTTTCTATTACTATTTGTTTGTCATATTGTTTCGGAAGTATTTCTCGGGCTTGGAACGTAGAAATTTTTTCTCCATTATAACATAATACGAATATCCATTCTTTGTTGTAGGGTAGGTTTATTTGAGTAAGAGGATTATTCTTATCTATTATGAGCATTCCGCCTAGATACGCAGGTGCGATATTATCATAGTGAATTGAGCCTGATATTTCTCCTTCTAACTGAGACATCAGAGCTAAAGCTTGATTCTTTGAAAATGGATATCCGTATAAACGATTTAAAGAATTCTATGGTAGCTACTGTAGAGCAAGCAGATGATCCTAATCCAGTACCAATCGGGAGCCTTTTATGCAAGGTTAAGTGTACGGCTTTAATAGGAATATTCATTGATGAGAGGCTGGAATTAAATAATTGCAAACCTTTGTAGATAAGATTACTTTTATCATTTTTTATGAGATGAGCAAATTTATCTACATTTTCAATTTTATCTTCGCTATTAAAACGGCTTACAACGATATCTCCTAGATACTCTTGATCTATTGAAGATAATGCGGTACCAACTAGGTCGAAAGAAATAGAAGTATTTCCTATAGAAGCTGGAGCAAATACTGCTGCTTGTTTTATTTCTCTGATATAGCTCATAGTGAATTTATCCTTTGTTATGTCTTTTGTTTATAGTGCGAAATAGCCAAAAAAAAACCTAATCTTATAAGATTAGGAGGAATTTGCACGACAAATATAAAAAATCACTTACCCCTCCCATCACAAGATGGTGGTATTGGTGCCTTTTTGTGTTAATGTGATAATGGAATTATACATGTTACAGTTCTCATTCATATGAATAATTATATTATATATAATATAACTTATCATATTTTTTATATGGCTGTCAATTTATTTACATAAAATAAATAGCTATAAATAATAACTATAAAGGTTACAAAGTATTTGTTTCATAGTTGGTAATAGAAATTTATTTAATAAAAACATATAATTAATAGTCATTTCAGAAGGTGCGATAAAGCGCTGAATGAGTTATAATATATTTAAGTTTATTCTTGCTTATTATTATTTTACGCAAACTTTAAATTAGGAATCTTGTTAATAGGTCTACGTTGGTTCTAATAAGTGTTTATACATCGAGATTTTTAACTTTGAGAGCATTAGTTTGTATAAAATCTCTCCTAGGTTCTACGATATCTCCCATAAGAGTTGAGAATACTAGTTCGGCACTATCTAAATGTCCTAGTTTTACTTGCATAAGAGTTCGAGCTTCGGCATCTAGGGTTGTTTCCCAAAGCTGTTCGGGGTTCATTTCGCCTAACCCTTTATATCGTTGCACAGAGCTTCCTTTGCGACCTTCGCTTATGATGAGTTCTACAAGTTGTTTAGGTGTTTGTATCAGGATATTACGATTATTAAAAATAACGTTTCCACCTTGAAGAAACGAGGCAACTTTAAATGATTTATATCTATTATCAAAGCTTATGATTTTACGGACATCGTTATTTTGCCAAAAGCTGTTATCAAAGTAATGAGTCTCCTGTACTCCTTGTATTTTTCGTGAGAGAGTAAGTTTGATATTAGTTTCTTCTTGAGCATCTACGTGAGCTTGCCAATGATATGCTTTTTTATTGTTATTGGCGTTTAGATTGTTAAGCAATAAATTTTTTCGCTGTTCATCTAATAGAGAATTAGGGGCGTTAATTATCTGACAAATTGCAAGCTGTTCAAGGATATATTGAGGCGCATAAATCGATAAACTATCTATTTGTCTAGAAAAATTTAACGCTTCATGAAGTAACTGTTCTAGATCTGAGGTAGCAATTTGCATTTTATTGTTGTATTCTAAAATTGTATTTTTACATCCTTCGTGAATTAGATATTTATCTAGAAGTTCATCATCTTTTATGTATACTTCAGAGCGTCCTTTCTGAACTTTGTATAAAGGGGGTTGAGCTATATAGAGATAGCCTTTTTCGATTAATTCGGGCATTTGTCTGAAGAAAAAAGTAAGAAGTAAGGTTCTTATATGAGAACCATCGACATCGGCATCGGTCATAATGATGATTTTGTGATAACGGCATTTATCGATATCGAAGTTATCTTTACCGATACCTGTACCTAGAGCTGTTATTAAGGTACCTATTTCTTGAGAACCTAACATTTTTACAAAGCGTGCTCTTTCAACATTAAGAATTTTTCCTCTAAGTGGAAGTATGGCTTGTGATTTACGATCTCGTCCTTGTTTAGCCGAACCTCCTGCGGAATCTCCTTCGACTATGAATATTTCAGAGTGAGCTGGATCTTTTTCTTGACAGTCAGCTAACTTTCCGGGCAAGTTGCTGATGTCTAAAGCTCCTTTTCTTCGGGTTAGCTCGCGCGCTTTACGAGCGGCGTCTCGGGCATGAGCCGCTTCTATTATTTTGTTAACGATTATTTTTCCTTCATGAGGATTTTCTTCAAGCCATTGGGAAAGTTTTTCATTTACAATACTTTCGACTACGACTCTTACTTCTGAAGAAACTAACTTGCCTTTAGTTTGTGATGAAAATTTAGGATCGGGAACTTTTACGGATAAAACAGATGAAATTCCTTCGCGAATATCTTCACCAGTAATATTAGTTTTCTCTTTTTTTGCAGTAACATTATTATTTATATAGTTGTTTATTGAACGTGTAAGTGCGGCTTTAAACCCAGCTAGATGGGTTCCGCCATCTACTTGAGGAATGTTATTGGTAAAACATAAGATATTTTCGTGATAACTATCATTCCAGCTTAAGGCTATTTCACATACGATATCATTTTTTTCACCAAGCATGGTTATAGGATTGGGAAAAAGAGGAGTTTTAGAATGATTTAAGTGATTAACATAGGCTTCGATTCCACCTACATACATAAATTCCTTTTCTTTATCGGTTATTCCGCGTTCATCTCGTAAAAAGAGTCTTACTCCAGAGTTTAGAAAAGAGAGTTCTTGGAGACGATGTTCTAGAGTTTTATAATCGAATTTATATATATTAACAAATACTTCTCTATCGGGATAAAAACGAATTTTTGTTCCTGTGCGATGTTTTCCATTTTCTAAAATGGGTGCTTCACCCACAATATGGAGGTGTTCTACGCAGACGCCTTCTTGGAAAACAGCTTGATACTCTTTTTCTCTACGCCAAATGGTAAGTTCTAATTTAGTAGAAAGTGCATTGACAACCGAGATCCCAACTCCGTGGAGTCCACCGGATACTTTATATGAATTATTATCGAATTTACCTCCTGCATGAAGTTGTGTCATTATAACTTCAGCAGCAGAAACTCCTTCTCCAATATGAATATCGGTTGGTATACCGCGACCATTATCTTGAACTATAACAGAATTATCGGGTTTTAAAGTAACTTCTATACGGTCGGCATATCCAGCTAATGATTCGTCTATTGAGTTGTCCACAACCTCATATACCAGATGATGTAATCCTGTTCCATCATCAGTGTCACCAATATACATACCGGGACGTTTTCTAACTGCTTCTAGCCCTTTGAGTACTTTAATGGAAGTTGCGTCGTAGCTTTGATTTTGTGTTGTGTCATCATTCATAAGTTATAAAATCCTAAAGAACCTTTAATTTCAAATAAAAAACAAAACAATACCGTGTATTTGCTGTATATGAGCAAGACATTTACAAAGTTAGATTAGATGCTTTTATTTATGTGAATAAATTTGTAATGTATATTAATAAATTAGAATATTATCCATACTCGCAACCTAGTGTATCACAAAGTAATACTTGCACTCAATAGTAAAATAGCAATTGTTATTTTATTGTATTAATGTTTTTGTTTTTTATTCGTTGGTTATAGTGTATAATGGGTTACCATTTACTATTTAAAGTTGTATATGGCGATGCTATTCAAAGGCTTTTATTATATAATAATGCTTTTGTTAATCAGAATTATTTCATCTATATTAGGAAAAATTTGATAACATATTTTTGTGTTTTTAGTGGATATTATCTAAGTTGTAAGCCATTTTTTTTAGGAGTTAGTTCTAAGAGCTTTAGTACGTATAAAAAAAGTATAATTTTGATTAGTACTATTTGAATTTTATATCTTTCTTGAATTAATGTATAGTAAACTTTTGTGTTAATTTAAGGAGGAAACTTTTTTTTACTACTTGAAAAAAAGGCACAATTATAGTATTATAAATCTATTAGGATACATAGCTAGAGAAAATATAGTGTTAGTTTGAAAATATAACGTTAAAAATCATAAGAATTGTCCATATTAGGGGGATATAGAAAATAGAATGAGTAAACATGTTTTAGGCCTAAATAATTTCTACGTTAAAGAAATATATGAAAAATGGATGGTAAACTCTAGTAGCGTTGATAAGAGTTGGCAGTTGTTTTTTTCGGAAAATAAAACACTTATACGTGACAAATATGAACAAGGAAACAATATTGGATCTTCGGTAAAAAAAGGTGATAATATTCAATCTTTGTATGAAGGTATTGTAAGCCTAGTTATGGCTTATCGCAATTATGGGCATTTTAAAGCGCAGCTTAATCCTTTGGATAAAAAATCTCCGGACACCAGAACTTTTTCCGATCTTCAATTGGAAAGTCATGGGTTGAGAGAAGAGGATCTAGAACTATATTTCGAACATCCATCATTGCCAATATCTGGAACTTTAAGAGAGATAATTCAGAAATTGGAAGAAAAATATTGCCAACATATAGCCTATGAGTATCTATATGTTCCTTATAAAGAACGACGCCTATGGTGGCAACAAAAAATCGAACAAGAACAATTTAGTTTAGAAGCAGAACAAAGAAGAAATATTTATAAAAAACTAGCAGAAGCCGAACAGTTTGAACAGTTCTTATCTAAAAAATACAGAGGTGTTAAAAGATTCGGACTCGAAGGATGTGAAAGTTTAATTCCTTTACTTGATACAATAATATCCTACAGTACAAAGAATAAGGTGTCACGTATTTTAATGTGCATGGCTCATAGAGGACGCCTTAGCGTATTAAAGAATATATTTGAAAAACCGTTCTCCGCAATATGTTCAGAATTTAACGGTGAACCATTCTATCCAATAACTGAACCAGGAAATGGCGATGTTAAATATCATTTAGGTGCTTCAAAGTATAAAACTGTAAATGGAAAACAAGTTTATCTGCAATTAATGTTTAATCCTTCGCATTTAGAATTTATCAACCCGATAACTGAAGGATACAGTAGGGCTCTTCAAGATTCAATTGGTGATGAAAATAGGGAGCAAATTATTCCAATTCAGATTCATGGCGACGCTGCGATGATGGGACAAGGAATTGTCGCTGAAACCTTGAACTTTTCTGATATAGATGGATATAATACTGGTGGAACAATACATATTATAACTAATAATCAAATAGGATTTACGGCAAGTCCTAAAGAGTCGCGGAGCACTCCCTATGCTTCTGATGTAACTAAGATAAATAAAACTGCAGTGATTCATGTCAATGCTGACTATCCTGAAGAAGTTATCAAAGCTGCAATGCTTGCTGTAGAATATAGACAAAAATTTAAAGCTAGTATTGTTATAGATCTAATAGGGTATCGTCGTAATGGACATAACGAAGGTGATGAACCCTTATTCACGCAACCTAAATTATATCATCAGATAGCTGAACATCCAACTGCTTGTGAACAATATAAAAATGAGCTGATGAAAGAAGGTATTTTAACCGAATATCAAAACTCTCTGATTCTAAAAGAAATAAACGATGTTTTACAAAAAGGATATGATAATCCACAAAATAATATATCGGGTGATTTAATTAGACTAGAAGGAAAGTGGGCAAAGCTTAAATTTCTCAGAGGAAATGAAGAAGAACAGGTAACTAAGACGGCGACTAGCGAAGTTAATTTACAAAAAGTGTGTTCTGCTATATCGTCAATTCCTGCAGGGTTCAAAGTTCATAATACTATAAAACGTATATTTGAACGCAGAGAAAATATGCTGTTTAACAATAAAAAAATTGATTGGAGCCTAGCTGAACAACTGGCATACGGCACTCTAATGCTTGAAGGGTACGGGGTTCGTCTTTCAGGGCAAGATTCAAAAAGAGGTACCTTTTCCCATCGTCATGCAAGTATAAAAGATGTTGAAACTGAAGAAGATTATATACCTCTTAATTCGGTTGAAGGACGACAAGGAATTTTTGAAGTATATAATTCTTGTTTATCAGAATCAGGCATATTAGGCTTTGAATATGGATATTCCTTAGCAATGGCCGATACTTTAACTATTTGGGAAGCTCAATTTGGAGACTTTGCCAATGGCGCTCAAGTTATGATAGATCAATTTATCACATCTGCAGAATCTAAATGGTTTCGCCTTTCAGGATTATGCCTTTATCTACCTCACGGGCTAGAAGGACAAGGTCCAGAACATAGCTCTGCTCGGGTAGAACGTTTCTTACAATTGGGTGCTGAGAATAATATCTATGTTGTAAATGTTACAACGCCATCTAATTTATTCCACGTTATTAGAAGACAGATGCTAAGTGAAACTAGAAAACCGTTAGTATTATTCACGGGTAAATCTACTTTAAGACATCCTAAAGTCATATCTAGTTTAGATGAAACTTTAGAAGGTGAATTCTGTCGGGTAATAGATGATAATCTTGAAGATAAAACACAAGTAAAAAGAGTGCTGCTGTGTAGCGGAAAAGTATATTACGATTTATTGGAAAAAAGAGAGGCTGATAAGCGTAAAGATGTAGCTATTATCCGCTTAGAACAGATGTATCCTTGGCCCAAGAAAACTCTTTCTAAAATATTAGAACAATACAAAAATGCTGAATTAGTTTGGACTCAAGAAGAACATGCTAATCAGGGAGCTTGGACTTATGTATTGCCTAGACTAATTCTATTGTGCAAAGAATTGGAGTATTTTGGTGGCATCCCTGCATATGCAGGAAGACAAGAAGCTGCAACTCCTTCGACAGGCTTTTTAAAGTTTCATAAAAAAGAAGTAGAACAGTTATTAGATGATGCTTTTAATAAAAATTGGTCTGATTTAATTTATTTGTTTAATTAACATTTTTATTATTGTGGTAAATAGTAAATATCGAGGCGATATATTAATATTTAATTTATGTCGGTATTAGTGTTTTTGTCGGCGTTGATGGGTTTAAATGGAGTTATAGGATGGTAGTAGAAATAAAAGTTCCTAATTTAGGCGAATCACTAAGTTTTGCAACTATAGCTACGTGGTATAAAGGGGTAGATGATTCAGTTAAAGAAGGAGATTGCATTGGTTTATTGGAAACTGATAAATCTTCCTTTGAGATAGAAGCTCCTTGCGACGGTGTTATTACAGAATTAAAAAATAATGCAGGAGAAGATGTCAAGGTCGGTGATATCATCGTTATTATGAGTGCGGAGCATGAAGAAGAAAATAGCTCTCAGGATAAGAAGGAAGAAAATTCATATACTGAAAAAGAACGCGATGACTTAGATTATAGCATCTTAAAACAAGATGTTGATAAGCATAGCTTTTTTTTCTAATAATGAGGGTTCTTCTGAAGAGCATCAACCTAATAAAGAATATATCAAATCAGTAGATGATGTCGCTCCTACTGTTGAGAGTTCCTTAAGTACGGCTGATGACTCTGAAAAAGTGGAACTAAAAGTTCCTAATCTTGGGGAGTCTTTAAATGTAGCTACTGTCTCAACTTGGTACAAAGGAGTAGGGGATACCGTAAAAGAAGGGGAAATTGTGGCACTCTTGGAAACGGATAAATCTTCTTTTGAGTTGGAGTCCCCTTGTGATGGAGTTGTTTTGGAGCTAAAAAATTCTGCGCAAGAAGATGTAGCCATTGGACAAGTAATCGCTACTATAGCTAAAAAAGATAATGATGCTTCATTAGTTGAAAATAAGACACCAGATATCTACCCTCCAGAGGAAGAAGACGAAGTTCTTAAAAATTCAGATGAAATGATGCGCTCTTTATTTAATAGGATAGCTCGAGTTAAAAATAAAGTTGGTGAAGATTCTGAAGAGCAAGAAGAGAGCACAGAGCACTTACTTGATGAAGCGCACAAAGAATCCCTACTTGATGAAGCGCACAAAGAACCTTCAATTGATGTGGAGAATAAAGATTTTGATGAAATAAATACCAAATCCTCATCGGATGAAGAAGAGAAATTGGTTATTAAAAGTGGTCCTGCCGTTTCTAATTTGTTAGCTAATAATTCTTCGGTGGATATCAATGAGATTGTAGCTCCTAGTGGTAAGGAACAGCGTTTAACCAAGGGTGATATTTTAAATCAACTAGCTGATAAAGATGATGCTAAACTAGGTCCTGTTAAGCATGATGAAGTACTAACAGAATCTTTTACTGTTGTTGAGAAGAAGAAAAAAACTCTTAGTATCGATGAAGCCCATCCCAATGTTACGACTGAAAGTGAAAAATGGCCTAAGCCTCTGCCTAAACTTAGTGAAAAAATAGTTGATAAAGATGATATTTCTGGAGAAATTAGAGCTTCTTCTAATGTGATTGAGAATAATAGTTATATCGTTTCTAATAGTATTTTTGAAGATATAAATATTTCATCGTTGCAATCTTTGATTAATGAGTACTCTACTGAGTTTTTATCTCAATATCGTGTATCGTTGTCGTTGCTTTCATTTTTTATCAAAGCTACAGTTTTTGCTTTACGAAAAAATTCTGCTTTATACAGAGAAGCTACATCTTCTAGTGACGATGTTAATCTTGCATATAGTAAATTTGAATACGGTGAGAAACAAATTGCTCCTGTTATACATAAAGCTCAGACTTTTAGTTTGCAACAGCTTTCACAAGTGATAGAGGTTTTGCAAAAAAGAGGAAAAAGCTTATCGCTTAAGCCAGAGCAACTGATAGGACATAATTTTGTATTACTTGATTACCAAAATGCAGAATTTAAATCTAGTTCGGCCATGGTCGCAGATGATGGAGTGTCTATTCTTGCTTTCCATAGGGTAGAGGAAAAACCTATTGTTATTAAAGGACAAATTGAAATTCAAAATATAATGCAGGTATCTTTATCGTATGATTTTAATAAAATAACTATAGAGCAAGCAGTTACTTTTATTAAAAACTTAAAACTACAGTTGGAAGATCCTAAACGCTTATTATTAAGTTTATAGATTGACTTTTCAATAGTAGGGAAATTTGAATAATAGTTAAAAAAAATCAAGCAGAATATATATAGTCTGCTTGATTTTTAATTTGTTATAATTAGATCTTATAATTTAATTATGGCGATATTCATCTAAGAATTTTTTAGAAAAATATTTAATTAATAATTTATCATATTTACTAGTTCCGTATATATTTACTAGCAAGGAATTGATTAGGCTAGTTTTTAGACTTGAGTGTTTGTATATTCCCCATACGAATTCTTGAGGTAATTTTTTTAGTACGGTTATAGTTTTTAAGTTGTTAGATATACGTCCGTGATTATGCGCCCAAATAGCAGTAGGTTCGTCGAGAAGCCATAAGTGATATTTTCGTTGATTCTTTGGCATATTAGACATTTTATGTAACATATCAGGTATATTTCGCTCTATTTTCAAACGTAATGTAGGTTTGATTTGAGCAATGGCACGGAGTAGAGTTTTTTGTTGGGAAGAATTATCATATAGCATATGTAAATATACATTACTTAGCGCTGTATTGGTAAGAGAGTTTGTATCTTCTCCTAATATTGCGTAATAGAAATTAAAGAAGCTATAGGTTTTGGTGTAATTATTGATGTATGGGGCGAATTTATTGACTTTACCTATTAATATATCGAACCTATTGGTTTTATTTATATGTTGCAAATCTTTTTTATGTATTTCTCGTAATAAGCAAAACCAATTTTGTTCCTTGCACATTTGCAAGATAAGTTCTATTTCGTATCCAGTGGGCACGATTCTTTTTGAGGCGCTAAAAGGTTTTGCAATTATAAACGGTGGTGAAGCGTTTTCTTTAATAAAAGCGATACGAACTACTCGATTATAATCCTTGGCTTCATATAATTTATATGAAGCTACATCTTTTTCTTGA
Source organism: Mactra quadrangularis (assembly GCA_025267735.1). Taxonomy (NCBI): domain Eukaryota; kingdom Metazoa; phylum Mollusca; class Bivalvia; order Venerida; family Mactridae; genus Mactra; species Mactra quadrangularis. The sequence continues at coordinate 19,239 of JAMOLF010000085.1, forward strand.
ATTGCGTGTTCTTTGCCAATTACTCCATAAACTGAAGATAGTGGTACATCGCTTTTTGTTTTGGCAACTAATGGAGTAATTAATATAAATAATGAGCTGAAAAAAAATAAGCCGAAAAAAACTAAGTACAATATTTTAACAATACGCATCTGTTACTATTACCCAACTAAAGTTAATGATAAATTTTGCAGATAGTCACAAAATAAGTTCTTTTTAAGTATTTCAATCTATTATGTTAGTATATTACCTATAGATTGTATCATAGATTATTTGAAAATCTATTAAAAGAATTTATTTAATTTATTTATTAAAGTTTCTATATTATATATCATGTGTATAGTTAAAATATATAGAGCGAACAATAATAGTAATTTATTTAAGTTGGTACAGAGTACTGTTTTTTTGCATAAAACTCTTGAATATATTGATATAATCTTGTAATATTTTTGTTTATGAGATTAATTTATAATGTATAGTTTTTTTACAGGTAAATTTTGGATAATCAAAAAGATTTAATTATGTAAAATATCAAAATATTAAAATTTATATTGTGTGAAGTTGTAGATTAGTCTGTATCATTTGTGTTATTACAATTGTTTTTTGGTACTGATTAATTTATAATCTGTTTTATGTAATTTATGTTGTGTGACATATGTATTGTTATTCTGATAGAAAGTAAGGTAAAGTATAAGCAATGAAAGAATATGATTTCGATGCAATCATAGACGCTTCCTCTTCTTATGAAGAAGGGTTGATACAATGTTTGGAATATCTGAAAAAGATAGAAAGTAAGCTTTATAAAAGGTTTGAACAAGATGACAAACTAGATGCTATTAGTTGTGCAAAAACTAAGTCTGATTATTGTGAAGATTTTCTAAAAAGTGTATTTTCTCGAGCGGATATTAATGCACCTTACGCAATAGGAAGTATTAAAGGGTTTGCTCGTTCAGAGTTAGCGCCATATTCTGATATAGATTTAGTTATAATCTTAGATGAAAATAGCAGTCAGGCTGAAAAATTATATTTGAAAGAAGAATTAAAACATATCTTTTCTGTGATGGGAGAACATAATTTGGAAGTTACTCCCATATTTGGAGATTATCAGGAGATATGGGAAGAAGCACATAAACAAAGACGCCATTTTCTTTCTTTTCGCTTTATATATGGTGTTCAAGAGCTGTTCAATAAAATTCATCAGTCTTTAAATAATGAAATATTTAAAGACTCAAAACTTTTCGCCTTAGAACAATTGGAAAAACAATATAAACGTAAAAATGATAAAAATTATAATCCGTATATACAAGAGCCCAATATATTATCAGGAGAAGGATGCATTTACGATATACGTAGTTTACGGTGGGTCGCAAGTCTTATCTTAAATGTAAATGATGAAAAATCGCTAGTAAATTCGGGATACTTCAGTAAAAAAGATGCACGTGCTTTATATGAAGGATTAAGATTTTTCTGGGATCTGCGTACTCATATGCATCTGATTTGTAAAAGAAATCAAAATGTGATAACCGTAGATATTCAAGAAGAGTTGGCTCAGCGCTTGAAATATAAAGACAGTCAGGTCTCAATTGCTAAAAAAAGATTTATGAGGCATTTGTTTCTAATTATATCTGAAGTAGAAATGCTAGTACAAAATTTCTTTGTGCTGATTGAAGAAAATCTGGACGAAAAAAATACTAATATTGTTCCGTTTGAAGGATATCCAGGACTATCATTACAAGGCAAGTACATAACTTATAATAATGAAGATATTTTTAAACAAGATACTCTTCGAATATTAGAAATATTTCTTATTTCTGAAAAGACTGATTACCCTTTGCATCCAAATTTGAATAAATTGATAGTTAATAATTTAAAATTAATAAACTCTATATTTAGAGCAAATTCAGCAGGAGCTAGATTATTTTTACAGATTCTATTTAATGAAAATAATGGTAATCCATATAAAACATTAAGGATTATGAGTAAGTTAGGAGTACTTGGTAAGTATATTCCCTATTGGGCAAAAATATTAGGATACTCTTATCACAATATGTGGCATAAGTATACTGCAGATGAACATACCTTGCAGTCATTGAATTTTGTCTACAATTGGATTCAAGCTAAAATTAAAGTTAGTGAAGTTTTTAGACTATGAAGCTAATAACATATATAATTATAAGCCATTATTATTTGCCTTGTTTTGTCAGTGTTTAGCTAAGGAGGAAGACTATAAAAGTAGTGAAATCTTAGTGCGTAAATTGGGAAAAAGGTTATTAATGGAGCCTGTTGATATCGATCTTAGCGCCTTAATCTTAAAAAACTATTATAAAGCATATAAATTGCTTTGCGATTATGACATCGATGAAACAGTTGAAATTATAAAAGAGTTAGCTCAAACACCAGAGCAACTGAAGTTACTAATGATTATTTTTGTAGCTAATAGCTATGTATGTAATAATTTAGAAATAGATGTCAACTTTATTGAAAAATGTGAAAAAGTCTATTCTAAAACAGTGATACAATTATCAGGAATGGTGCTTGGCATTTCTGATGATAATGACATAATAGAATTTAAAAAGCTTGTCGGTAAGCGTTTAATGGAATTGAAATTGATTCCATCTCATTTAAATGCGATTAATTTGCTTGAATATTGGGGATATGATTATTGGCAAAATATTAGTGTGGAACGTACAGTTAAACATTTTGAACTGTTACAATACTTTTATTATGAACATCGCAATTATGTCAAGATAGCTAATGTAGTTAAGATAAATACTGAAACAGGTATTGAATTAGATATATGTTGCATCGATAGGGCTGGTTTACTTTCTGATATAGCTCAAGCGTTGGCTTATGTCAATGCCGAGGTAATTAAGCTATCTGTGTTCCGTACAATGAAGGATTTGAATGTAGCTATTCAAGAGTACGTGGTGCGTTATTCAGGAGATGATGATTATACGACAACAATTAGTGATGAATGGAAAAATAAAGTGTTAGATGTGGTTTCTCAAGTAGTAGAAAATGAAAAAAAATCTAATATTCCATCTCCAGTTATTAGGAATTTTCATTCCATGTTTAAGATTCCTACTAGAGTTAGCTTCGATAATACCTCTAGCGATAAATACACAACGATAGAAGTTGTCGGACGTAATCGTAAAGGGTTTTTATTTACAGTTAGTAGATTATTAAATAAGTTTGGTTTAAATATAATTTCTTTTAATGCTCGTTCTTATGCAGAACGAGCTATAGACGTTATTGTCGTAGAGCATAATGGTAAAAAGTTCACTAGCAAATCGCAACAAGCTCTTTTAGAGCGTAACTTGAAGAAGTTACTGGGTTAAGGCATTGGAAGTATCTCATACTGGAGGTAACGGCTGTAGTCGAGCGCTATTGTGTTCGATATTTAGTTGATAACTATTTTTTTATTTTTGTTGAAATTAAGGCAATTGATTGTATGTTAAATATTGATAATAAAGAACAAAAGGATGAGTTTCAATTTAGATTATTGAATCAGGATAATAAAGCAAGGTTAGGTATAGTTACAACGGCTCATGGTTCGATCGATACTCCAGCATTTATGCCCGTAGGAACAGGAGCTACAGTTAAGGCGATGTTTCCTGAGGCAGTTTTTGAAACTGGAGCTCAGATATTGTTGGGGAATACGTATCATCTAATGCTTCGTCCGACGGCTGATCGTATAGAGTCGTTAGGCGGTTTGCATAAGTTTATGAATTGGGATAAGCCAATTTTAACGGATTCTGGTGGTTTTCAGGTTATGAGTTTATCGAATCTTCGCAAGATAAGTGAGAAAGGAGTAATATTTCGCTCTCATATTGATGGTAGTTATCATGAGTTGACGCCAGAGATATCAATAGAAGTTCAACATAAATTGGGTAGCACTATTACAATGGCTTTTGATGAATGTCCCCAATTACCGGCTGATTATGAAAGTTTAAAGAAGTCAATGGAAATGTCGATGCGGTGGGCAGAACGTTCACGTAAGGCATTTACCGAGCGTAGAGGTTATGCCTTATTTGGCATTAATCAAGGAGGATGCGAGGCGAATTTAAGAGAGCAGTCGGCTAAAGAGTTAATGAATATAGGCTTCGACGGATATGCAATAGGAGGTCTTGCTGTTGGTGAAGGGCAAGAATTGATGTTTGAAACTCTTGACTATAGCACCGATTTCTTTGATAAAAATAAACCAAGATATTTAATGGGGGTAGGTACGCCATTTGATTTGGTAGGCGCTGTAAAGCGAGGAGTTGATTTATTTGATTGTGTAATGCCTACAAGGTCGGGTAGAACTGGTTTAGCGCATAGTCGTTATGGTAATATAAATATCAGAAATTCGCGTCATAAAGATGATCCTCGTCCATTAGATCCTCAATGTTCTTGTCCAGCATGTAAAGGATATTCTAGAGCTTATTTACATTACCTTAATAAAGCTGGAGAAATTTTGGGCGTAATGCTACTGACTTGGCATAATTTACATTATTACCAAGAGCTTATGAACTCTATTAGAGTTAGTATCAAGAATAATAGTTTTCAGCAGTTTGAGCAAGAGTTTCTAGTTCAGCAAAAACAAGGCGATATACCAGCTCTTTAGTCGTAAGGTAGACAGAATAAGAGCTATAATTATTAAGGTAACTTTTTATAAAGTAAGTTATCTTAACATGTTATAGTATTTCCATTTTATATTTGTAATTTGTTAATTTTTTAATTCGATTGCAATTAGCGCTAGATATTCGTGCATTAATAATAACCTCAACCTCGTTATAAGATATGTTATCCACTTGAGAGTTATCGTAGAACCAATTTATAGTTTTAGCATCTTGTATATCGATGTATGCTTTTATGCTTAAGTCAGTGATAGTTAGTATTTTATTTATTTCATGAATTAATTTATCAGTATTGTATCCTGTTTTTGCGAAACGGCGATTGTTTTTTCTTGCAATGTATCGTTATATTGTTGTTGTTTTGCTTTCATCGAGCAGATCTACTTTGTTTAGTACGTTTATAGTTTTCTGTTCTAGGGTATTTTTAGAGACTAGTTCAGTTAGTACAGAGATTACATCTTTTTTTTGTTGTTTAAAGTTTCTATTACTTACGTCTTGCACATGAATTATTATATCTGCAAGAGAGACTTCTTCTAATGTAGCCTTAAAAGCTTCAATTAATTCGTGTGGTAGTTTTAGAGATAAAGCCTACAGTATCGGAAAGTATGATTTGTTTCGATTTATCGAGGGAAACTTTGCGCATTGTTGGTGAAAGAGTTGCAAATAGTTGATCTTTTTGCAAATATATTTTCACCTGTGATGGTATTAAATAATGAAGATTTTCCAGCATTGGTATATCCGACAAGAGCTACTATGGGAGCGGGCAATTTTTTTCTTTTTTTCCGATGTAAGCTCCGCATTTTATGAACTCGTTGGAGACGTTTTTTTATAGAAATAATTTGTTCGTCGATTAATCGTCTATCGATTTCTATTTGAGTTTCTCCAGGACCACCAGTTGAAGACGTACCACCTCGTTGTCTTTCGAGATGACTCCAAGCTTTTACCAGACGAGATCTTTGATAACTCAAAGTAGCTAATTTAACTTGTAATTTACCCTCTGAGCTTACGGCTCTCATATTGAATATTTCAAGTATTAATCCTGTTCGATCGATTACTTTACAACCCAAGTATTTCTCTAGATTTCTTTGTTGGACGGGAGATAAATTGTTATTTATAATGAGCAAATCTATACTAGGAGCTTCGTCATGTTCATTATTTGCAGAATCGTCTTGCGGATAGATGGTTTCTTTTAATTGCTTTAGCTTACCGTTTCCTATATAGGTAGATGGCCTAGGTTCCTGCAACGGAACTATGGCTGATTGTAATATTTCTACATTAACTAGTGCTTTGGCTAGTCCTACGACTTCCTCTAGTTCATCTTCGGCTGATACAGCATTTTGTTCCCCTTTTAAAGAGCAGTGTAACACTATTACTTTAAATTTATTGTTTGGGGTATTCCAAGCTTTGGTTCCGTACGTAATCACTTTTTTTTTGCAACTGTATAAATTCTCCTGACATAAATAAACTTATCTTGTTAACAAAAACTAGATTAAATATTTATGACCTATATTAGATTGATTGTATATGTGTTTATATTGAGGATTAATTTTTTTTCAAATTACTATGTTACTATGTTTTCCACATTTTTTGGGGAGTTAGAATCATCTTCTTCTATTTTATGTTCAATTGTTTCAGCATTACCATTTTCATCTTTTAGATATAAATTTACAGGAACTGCAGGCATTATTGTTGATATTGCGTGCTTATATACCATTTGTACATGATTATCTCTTCTTAAAAGTATAGAAAAGTTATCAAACCAAGTGATTATTCCTTGTAATTTAACTCCATTTATCAAAAAAATCGTACTGGGAACAGCACCTTTTCTTATGTGATTTAAAAATACACTTTGCAGTCCTTGCGACTTTTCTTTTTCCATGCTTTTACCTTCTTATATTTGTTATTAATCGATATTTTTACAATTGTAGCAAAAAAAAAAATTAAAATCAAGTTAGAACTAAATAATAAGATGAAATTTACTTATTATCTAAATAGTAAAATAATTTCCTTTAGTATATGTTACAATATTTATTTATAAAGTTAATAATATTGATTATAACCTATGAATCCGTAAGCGTGATAAATACAAATTTATTTTTAAAGAGTTGAGCTTTAAAAGATAATTTAGTTACATTAATGTATTAGTAGGAAATAGATAATAACTCTTCTATCTCGGTGATAAGATTGCGAGGGCAAAATATGATTATATTCATTCCTACACGTAATATTGTTTCGGAGTTGGGAATAAATAGTTTATCATTTTCATCTAAACAAAAAACTATTTTGATGTTTTTAGGGAGATCTAGTTTTGATATTTCTCTATTTGATAGAGCTGAATTCTTTTGAATTTTAGCTTCAATTATTTCAGCAAATCCGTCGAATAAGCTGTATACTTTTTGCACTTTCCCTTTACGGACGTACTTTAAAATTTCTGAAACTATCACCGAGCGCGGATTGATTATCCCATTGAAATTTAAATTAGGAGCAACGCTAGTTATTTCAGGATGATTCATTATTGCTAAGGGCATTGGGAACTTTCAATTGACGAGCCAATAGGGCTATCAATATATTAGTTTGATCGTTATTGGTTAGACTGAATACTTGATCGATGTTATGAATTTGACTTTCTTCTAAAATATTTTTTTCAATAGCATTGCCATTAATTATCAAAGAGTTTTTTAGTATTTCTTCTAATTTACCACATCTATTTTTATCAGATTCTATTATCGTGAGTAGTATGCTAGGGTATCTACTTTCAATTTGTAGTGCGAGCTCTTCACTTATTCCTCCTCCTCCTGCGATAAGAATTCTTTGCGAACGTTGAAGTTTAAGACCAAATGCTTTTAAGGCTCGTTCTAGATGTTCTTTATTTACTAAAAAATAAATTTTATCATATTTTTCAAGTATAGTATTCTTATCGGCAATCAACGCTTGCCCATTGCGATTAATCGAGCAAATAATAGCTTGAAGCCCTGGAAAGGAATTAGATATTTTATAAAGCTCATGACCTAAAATAGGGCAATCTTTTTCTAATTTTAAACCTATTAAGATAACCTTATCGTCAAGCATGGGAACTACTTTATAGGATTCAGGAATTTCACAAACATTGGCTAAATGTTCAGCTATAAGTTTTTCAGGGCTAAATACATAATCGATCGCCAAGTTATAACTAGAATATAGATCTCCCCATTTCGATTGTAAAAATTGTTTAGAACTTACACAAGCTATTTGCGTAGGAACGCTGAATAAACTATGTGCCATGTGAGATATAAGTAAATTGGATTCATCTTGTTTAGTAACTGAAATTATCAAGTCACAATTTTCGGCATCTGCTTGTTCTAGAATATCCGGATGGGTTGCTATTCCTGCTACTCCTTTACAATCAAGGGTATCGGTTGTTTTTTCTATAAGCTCTCTATTTTCATCTATTATAGTAACGTTGTTGCCTGTTATCGATAAGTATTCCGCCAAACCTATTCCTACGTTACCAGCTCCACATATTATTATATTCATTATGGGTCTTCCTTATTTGCTAGAATCAATATTATGTTATTACTCTTAGCTTATACTAATATATTATATTTATTTTAATATTATAAGATAATTTTTTTCTAAAAAAATTATTAACGTATAATCGTAATAATGTATTTTAGCAGTTTATAAAAAAAATATGAACTTTTATTTATTAATCGCTGTTAATAATAGGTTATTCGTGATATCTATTCAGTATAATAACATATTCTACAATACATATTTTTTTATTTCTTATTATCAATTGAGCATCGATGTTTTCTAGTTGTTCTTTGCTATTTAGCAATCCTAGACCTTGATGATTCTTTTTTGTACTTACTCTTTTTTGTGCGGAGAGTTTTTCTAGTACAGATTGAGGAATGTGTCCGCCATTGTTGCGTAATATAATGTTAATGCTTTTGTCATCTAATTCTAGCGAAATATTTAGCTCTTTGTTGTTTTGCGTTAAGTTCATTTGCAAAGCTTCTAAAGAGTTATTTATTATATTTTGAGTGACATTGTAAATAATATATTGCGGATATTTTACAATAATACTTTTTGGGGTAAAGTTAAAAGTATAATTTATTTCTGCCGTTTCAAGTTTATTAATTTCTATGAGATTAGTAAGAAATTCTATGAGATCATATGGTTTTTGTTCGGAAGGAGTAAATGAGCGTTTAAGTACTTTTGCGTCTAGTATGTTATCTTCATTAGGGTTATTTTGATTTTTAAGGATAGTTTTATGATTTAAATATTCTATTTGTTGCTTTAAGCTTTCTGATGAGTTTTCAAGAGTATTTAAAAGATGAGATATTCTAGTTTGCTGGTTAGGGGTGTTATTTAAAGTTTTTTTCAAGTGGGATATAGCTAATTGCAGTGTGGAAACATTATTTAAGGCGTCATGACAATATGCGAGAATAGTTTGAGTTGGTACTGAGCTTTTGTCGTTGAGTAACGATAATTCCTGCTTTATGTTTGATTCATCGGCTCTTTTAGGCATATACATACTCTTATGTTATTATCTAGTTTCAATTAAATATTGAGATAGAAGAATGATAGGTGTTTTGTTTTAGTATAAAGTTTAGATATTAGAACCTTGAGAAATTAAAAAAATATTATTGTTGTTCTTGTGCGATAGCAACATCAAAGAATTGCTTTAATTTACTTTTTACAATCTTAGAGTCATCGCACATATTAAGTTCAGCACGAAATTGAGCAGAGTTTTGGATGCCTTTAGTATACCAAGCTAGATGCTTTCGGGCAATTAAGACCCCTTTATCATTACTATAATAGGATAGGATATTTTCATAGTGTTCTAAGA
>JAMOLF010000086.1:0-28183 GCA_025267735.1 Mactra quadrangularis
TATTCCCTTCAACTTTTGTAACAAGTACAGGAAAAGTAATTACAGGACTACGTTTTATATCACTATGCATTAGCACATTCTCAACATGTCGATCAGATTCTACTTCTATATAGGCTTCTCTAATTGTTGGTTTTTGATTAACTACAGAATAATTTTTTGTTGCTTGAATAGTTGCTGGTTTTTGGGTTGCAAGATTAGTTAATTTAACACGGAAATTATGTGATATTGCCGAACCACCATATGTATTTGAGATCGGTGTAGCATTTGTATTATCAAAAGTTTGTAAGGGAATATATCCAGCATTTGGATCTGTTGTATCAACATAACGAGCTTTCGCATTTAACGTAAATGTCCCATATTCAACAAAAAGATTAACACCTATTCCATATTCAAGTGTATTTTTTGAAATTGTTTTTCCAAGCGGAATTCCGAAGGTTAATTTATTTAATAGTCCCCCAATAATTGGCACACTCGAAGGTGTATATGTTTTTAAATATTGAGATTCCATAGGGATAACAGGTAAATCTAACCCAGAAATTAACCCAGCGGCTAATATTTCAGCAGGTTTTGGATTAATAAGCGTAAATTCTTGTTCGGCTAATAAAGAGTTCAATTGTTTATAGCGGAAATCTCTAATAACAGGTATTCTTTCATTCTCTAATGGAACAAAAGCCGCTGAGTTAGGCGTTTCACTATCTGATTTAATAACCCCTTCTCATCTATTTAGCAATTCTTTGTTATAACTTTGTTTTCATTCTTCTTTTCAATCGGTTAAATAAGTTAATAATTTAGGTTTAGCGTTAGTCATCATTACATATTGCGTTGATGGTGGCGCATTTTTAGTAATTGGGGTGTTGATAGGTGGCAGGATTTGGATGGGTAATAGTAATTGTTGCTCATTTATGTAATCGGCTTCTTTAACACGACCATAAGCTCCCATTCCAGCAATAGCCGCATCACCAAGTCAATGAATTTGTAAATTATTAACCCCTTGAGTTGTCTTAACTACATAACCGATTTCACCATCTTCAATAAGCGGTCAAGCATAAGAACCACCGATCGCTCCTGTTAGTAGGGTTTGATAAACTGAAGCACCAGAATCAAATAGGTCAGTATGGATATTTTCAAACGTAATCATAGAGCCAACCACTTCACCATCAGGGTCAAACATTACAATAGAATTGGTAATACGCATTCATCTTTGAGTGCGGTTAGGAATTACATAAAAGTTATATAAATCACGCTCAGTAACCCTAAAATTAGGCACTAATAAATTGATACTTTCCTTATCACTTTCAGCATTAAAATCTTCAGAACCAGAAAAGTCATCGATCACTCCTTCTAAATTAAATTCGTAGGAAATTCCAATAAAATAATCACCAGTTTTGAAATTTTTCTTTAATTTTTTTTCACCATTACGAGTAATAATATCAAGGGTTAATGAGTTCCTTCAAACTGCAATTGGTGTCTCGTTTCCTGAGAATACTCTTTGGAATTGTTGGTAGGAATTTATGTTACCACCACTTACTACACCATTGTTAGTAATATCAACAAACCCAGTCTTAAGTTCAAAAGGAAAAATAGGCACTTCAAATTTTGCGGAAGGCTTTAATTTCTTTCACTGTCTTGTTAAATCCTTAAATTGTTTTTGATCTAGGTTTAACTGTTCAATCACATTAGCCATCTTTTTTATCCCCTTTATCTTCTTCTTGTTCTTGGTTTATAGGGTTAAATGGATCGTTTTGTGATTCAGCATCTATTTGGTTAACAATTAACTCAGCTTCAGTTCTTGGTATTCCTCTTAATTTAGCGATTGCATCACATCTTGAGATTAGGCCAAGTTGTAATTCAATTTGCACCTTCTCTAATGCTTCTTTACTATCTACAGCAAAAGTATCTTTGATATCAATGGTTAGTAATTCATCAATATCACCATAAATATCACCAAAGCCAAATTTAATGTCAAGTTCAAGTGCTATTTTTAAAATATCTTTATATCTTTCGCTTCTAATTGCTTTCTTAATTTGTGTGGTCTCATAATCACTACGTAGCTGTAAGCTCAGCTCCGCTTCTCCACCGCCAAGAGAATCATTACGCATTTTATCTTGTCTCGCATACCCACTCCCTGACATATAGGAGTCAAGAGCTTGTCAATAAGCTTTTCAATAAGCCTCTAGCTTAGGATCAGCACCGAAGACCTGAATTGGTGGTTGTCCATCACCATTGGTTTTTCCCTTAACTTTAATAAATCCGTTTCTAATCGCTTTTCTTAATCCCTTAGCGAATTTTCACTCTTCATTTTCATTAACGCCTTGCTTCTTAAGTTCTTTCTTAAAAGTATTTAATTCCCTTGAGGAAACATGTCCTGCAATTACGGTTCTATTAGTTTCAAGTTCATAGCAAATTGCATCAAGGTTGGTATTAATTAATTCAATTAAGCCTTTTACAGCATAGTCATCTGGTTGAGAATAACCAAAATTATTATAAAGATTAGGAATACGTACAACTCTCATTCTCCCTTCGTTGTGTACTTCATGAACAGGTAATTGTAATTCAACAGGTACTTCTTTGGTATAATTTCACGCCTTTACTCATCTACCATTAGCTAAATACATTCTTTTAATGTCATTAGCGGTGTGGATCTCAAGCACAAATCAGTGGAAGTCATCAATAATTTGTCTTCTTCAGATCGCCCCAATTTGCATTTGTCGATTAACATATGCTACCCGATTATCTGGTGATTGCTCTGGTGCATCATTCGAATAAATAACAGGCATTCCAGCACGAAACTCAACAGCAACAAACATGTCACCATTTAGTGAACATTCACGCTCAACACTCCAAAACATGCCAAATAATTCATTGTATTTGATAATATCATCAATTCGCTTTTGGGCGATCTCTTCTGGGTGAGTAATTGATACACCTCTCCCTAATAAAAGCTTGGTGGCTCTTTGTGCTAAAATCTCACGAGGGTTTAAATAGCCTTCGTAATATTCTTGGCGTTTGTAACTTCATAAATCCATAAAATTACCTCCTTTTAATTTAATTATACAAATAAAAAAAACAGGTAAATATCCTGTCTATTTCTTTGCGTAGTGGGTTGCTAATAGATTTGCTAAGTGTTCTACACTATCATATGCGCCATAAGGAATTTTTTCTTTAAAACATTCTGTTTTTAGCTCTTCCACGCTCATATTAATTCATTTGTTTGCCATTAGTTGCCTCCTTTAATTGTTTTATAATGTTTTCTTGTTTTTCTATTGTTTTGAATTGAATTTCGATTAGTTTCTTTTGTATAGCTATGACCCCTTCTTGTTCAGCCAATAGAACATCTTTCATCTTGTCTCGTTTAGCCAATAGCTCATCTTTTATACTTTCCAATGTCTTATCCATTACTTACCTCCTTTTATTTTAATAGTATCAGAGACTATTTTTTTTATTCCTTCTGTCAGTTCTGAATCAGCCACTACTTCTTTTATTATTTTTGCATATTTTAGTCCTGTTTTATCCATTATGATTATCCTTTAGTTTGCTTCTTCATCAATATAATCAAAATACTTTTTTAATTCTATTATGGGACCTGTAACAATAAGTTTCCCGCTGTTAAAGTGAATTTCTGCTTTATCCTTCTCTCACTTAATAAAGGTTATGTTGCGAACATTGATTGAGTATCCTAGGTTTAGCAAATTCAAAAATTCTTCTTTAGTCATTACTCATCCTTAAAGTCCTCTCATACTGAAATAATGAAATAGCGATCACAATCAATACCGTGATCATCACCATAAAATGGTCTTGTTCTATTTACCTCATTATCATTATTATACCTTCACATTAAGTTTTCGTATTCATCAATGGTATTTGGACACTTAATTTCATTAACAGCATAAAGCCCGTTATTAATCATTAGCTTTAGATAATCAACACTACCAAGCACGCCGTGTCCCTCAATAAATTTAGCACATGGCTCAAAGTCGAGGTTTAACCCTTGTTCAACACTTTCGGTTTGTAACGATGAGATGAACGCAGTGGCGGAGTTATCGATTAGCGTTGATTCTAATTGGTCAGGATGAATGGAATAATTAACCATTCACTCATTAATAACTTTTAGTGTTATATCCACTTGGGCTTTAGTATCATTACGCATTTGGCTTGGGCTTTTATAAATATTTTTACCATCAAGACAATAATAATCCTTATCACAAAATCAGTAGAGTTCGGTAAGCTTTTCGGCTTTATCAAATGGGGTTCATCCATAAAGAGAGACAACAAAAGCATCCCGTTTTTGAGCATAGTCAATAGCACAACGATAATAGTTAAAACGCCCACCATTAAAGATTTTCATTTGCGGGATTTCATTCTCAAATACTAAGTCTCCTTCAATACCAGCTAACCCAAGACTTGCTACTTTTCACCTTTCATAATTTCAGGTCTTATAACTCTCAATCTCTTGGATGCTATCAGTTAGATCATCCTTTCAATCATTACACCTTCAGTTTGAATAGTGAACCGAAGAGTATTGACCTTTATCATCATAAGCATAGCAAAATTGACTACCAATTGTTGATAGTAGTTTGACATCTTCTTTCATCATTCCTAGCATTCGTTTGACTAATCACTGGTTTTTATTTCAGGGGTTCATTGTATAGAACTTAAACACTTCACAACCCCTTGCAGCCATCAATACATCACTCTCATCTTTCTTAGTGAACTGGTGTGCTTCTTCAAAACATAACACAACCTTTTGACCAACCTTAAAGTGTAATCCAGTTAAGTTAACTTCTCTATTCCCCGGATTGTATAGGCCTTTTAAACGAATTGTATTACCACTTCTTGTGTTAGTAATTGTTCAACTATCTTTGGTAAGGGTAAAATCTTGGCTTTTATTAATTAAGCGCATTTGATCAAGAAAGTCATTAGCTGAATCTAATAGTTGGGTTGATTTCTTTCTTAAGATAATTTGTTGAACATTAGCATAATAGCTAGCTTTACCCATCGCTTCATAACTACTTCTTGTCTTAGTTGAAATTCTGCCGCCTTTTTCATAAGCATTACGTTGTTTTGTCTGATTGTTGATAAATAAATAAAGCGAATAATCAAGGTGTTGGTGTAACTTATTCATGTGGAATTCGCTCTTTTTGGATGGTAATATTGATTGGTAGAGTATTAAATTTCTGAGTTTCTTCAGTAATTGTTAAATCTTCACGATAATAACGTTCAATAGCTCACTGCATTGAGGCCTTTTCGCTCTTTCCTTTAAGGCTTTGCAGTTTTTCTAAAGCTTCCATTTGATATAATCTTGCCCGTTGCGTGATTATCTGATAGACCTCTTTTTTATCATTATCTTTAGATCTTTTTCATTCAAAGAAATTGGCTAAGGGAATTTCAAGATAGGTCAATAAAAAGGTTTTTGTATGGATAAAGGTGTACTTACTTTCATACTCACTTATTTTTCTTTTAACGTTTTTTAAGGTAATTTCTTTCATATTTTAATTATATCAGCAGGAAATATCGCCTTTTTTGCTGTTTTTTTGAATATTTTTAATAAATTTTAATAAATTTGTTGCTAAATCATTATAAATTTGTTATTATATATATAGGCAAAAGAAAAAGCCCCAAAGAAAGGAGCTGCTGTGATTTAGCATAACAAATAACGTAACCTGTGAAAGAAAGTGTGAATTACACCCAATGAAACTTTACCTACAAAAACGGTAATTCCACACAAAGACAGCATATTAAGTCAAAGACCACAATACACATATTAAGTTATCGATATTTGCAAAGCATATTATAGCACAAAAGTGAAAAATATGAAAACAATACAACAAGCCATAAATGAATTAGAAGAATTTAAGACCATCAAAGATGTTGATGAAAGGATCTTTTTAGCATTTCTTGATGCTAAAAGAGAGGCGCTGAAGTGAACCAACCGCTGGGCCGACAACTACCTGCACCACTTTGCTGATGAACTTCTTGCTGAGTTTCCAGAAATACTGCATTATTGTGATATTTCGGTTAATAACAGTGATATGTTTGTCCAAGATGGGATGTACTTAGATTATGATTCTGTTTACGAACAAGTGTTAGATTTCGACATAAGTTATCTATGTTAAGCCTCGTGTATAGAGGCGTGCATTTTAAGGATGTTATGAACTTTAGTGAATAATATCCGTTACTCTAGAATATTTATGAATTAACAAGTGGTTACTAGGTAACTTGTTATCTAGTGACTACGAAGTTAATGAGTAAATGTTCCTAATTGGTTATTTTATGTTTAAAGGAATAGGTAAAGTTTACAAATAGGAAAAGGAGAAATTTATTTTTAGGAAAGGAGGTGGTAGAAAATGAAAAATACACTTTATAGAAAAATGAAGAAACAACTCTATTTAACACAAAAAGAGTGAAATAGAATGGAGGAAATGGCTGAAAGATATGAGCTAACTACTGGTGAATTATTAAGGCAATTACTGAAGGAAGAATATCAAAAAATTAATCAATAATCCCCCAACCACCCTACAAAACACACAAAGAAAAGAAAGAAAGAAAGTGAAAAATATGAAAATTAAAGAAATTGAAATCACCGCATCATACAACTACCAATCCACCAAGATTATGGTTGAAATTTCAGAAGATGGAATTAGTGATGAAATGATTAAAAAACTACAAAAGAAAGCCTTAGCAATCGCTGTAAATACTAGCGAATTAGCAAATCAAATTAGGCAGAATAAAATCGGGTAAGTGACATGGTTGAACACTTTAGAAGAAAGCTTAATGAAGTGAAAAGCTTAATTGAGTTTGATCAAAACAATCACACTTACTATCACAAAGGAAAACAAAAATATTACCAATCAGTCAGTGAACGCTTGAGATTTAAGGAAATGTATTTAAACGACAGCATTAAGAACGGCTTAATTCGTGGTCATGAGATTCACAAATGAGCTGAGCAATACGACTTAGGAGTTAATCCAACTGAACCAGAGGAGTGAAAAGGCTATCTTGAAGCCTACAAGAAATATGTTACTGAAAACCAACCGACATACATTGCTGTAGAAAGCATTGTAATTAGCGATAGTTGAGCAACAGCAGGAACGATTGATCGGGTAATTATGAACGCTGATGGCAGCATTAGTGTATTGGACATAAAAACTGGTAGTTACAACGCAAAGAACGAGCTACAACTTGAGTTTTATATGCTGATGCTAAGAGCGGTGTTAAGGGTTAAAAAGCCCATAAAAAAACTATTACTCTACCTAACAAATGATGGAGAGTATACCTTAAGGGAGGTGCATTAAATGAAATACAACATTATAGAAATGGTTAAATCTTGTTTACCAGAATTAAAGGATGGGTATGAGTATTTAGTTCGTGGTGATATAGAGGAAGGTGGAATTGGTATAACCATTAGAAAGCTAATCACAAGAGATGGTAAAAAAGCATGAGAAACTTATTCTCTCATAGTAGATAAGTTTGTAGATGATTGAAAGTTTGAATATATCGACTTCGAAATACCAAAAAAATACTTAAAAATAACAAAGGAGAATAACTATGATAAATAGCGTAGTATTAACGGGCAGAATTGCCCATGAATTTGAATTACAAACCACTGCAGATGGGATGAAGCTAGTAAACTTCAAACTTGCTGTTGATGGTAATAACCCTGAAGAAGACACCAACTTCTTCCCATGTATTGTTTTTGATAAACAAGCACAAAGCATGTGTCAATATTTAGCTCAAGGATCTTTAATTGGTGTTGAAGGTCGAATCAAAGCTAGAAAATATGAAACAACCAAAGGAGAAAAGCGAATATATACCGAAATAATCGTGAGAAAGCTGACCTTCTTAGAAACAAGAACAGCGAAAGCGAAAGAAGCTATAGAAAATACACCTACTCCAAAATCAAAAGCTAAGGACGACAATTCAATAGACTGATTGGATGAGCTTATATAATGACTGAAAAAGAAATAGAAACATTACTTAGAAAATCAAAAAGATTAGATGCAAAAATAAGGTTAAGATGGATACAGTATTCTGAAATAGTAAATGGAATTACTAAAGAAGAATATATTGAAAGAGAAAAAATAAAAAACTATATACTTAATGGAAAAAGAAATAAATCAGAAACTGATTGACCTTGTCACTTAATCGTTTGTAAAATGACTTATGATATAACTCTTAATCCAAATGAGTGAGATTTTTATGGTTAAAAGAAAAGGAGAAAGTAATGTCTAAAATTATTACTATAGAAGCCAGAGATAAGGCAATTAATTATCCATGAATAGCTAAATTATCAGCGTTTTTTGAAGAACACAACAAAACCAGTGATAAGTATGAAGTAAAAATTTGAAATGGTAGCATTATCAAGATTACTCGAAAATTAACTGTAGCAAGCAAACCGTTAGCTTTAATGCGAATATATAGGGTCCATTTAAATAATGGTAGCAATATGGTATTAGAATTTAGAAATTCGGTTGAGGTAACTGAAGCGGAAATTGATATGTTTAACGAATTAAGAAGTAAACCAATCTCCCACCCATTACAAAATATTGATGGCATTAAAGAAGTCAGCATTCAAGAACCAAAAATAGTTGTTAGAATTGATTTAACTGACCTTGATGATCTTGCCTGAATCGTTACTAGCTATCCAATGGGCTTTATTGAAATTGGTAATGTTGTCTTGGATATTTACTATGATGGTGCAACAATTAGAGAATATAAAAACGAGAAACCTAAGTAATGAATATAAAAGGTTTTAAACTATTAAGAAAAGATATAGATTTTATAAATAAAGTAATCGCAGAATATGATGAATTGAATGATGATTGTATGATTGCATATCTAGAGAAGTATCCTAAAGAACGAAAATATGTTCTTGAGAAAATAAAAAGCAAAGAAATGTTTACAGATATTGTTTATAAGGATATTCGTAAAAGAATAGAGGAAAAATGATTAAAAAACTAAATGAAAATAAATCCGAAACTTGCGAACAGTGTAAAACTTTAAAACCAGATTGTATAGCACAATTAAATGGTAATAAATCTGGGATGTTTGTAGAAATGATTTGTGCTGAATGTCGGAAAAAAAGGAATATGACTAACTTTGCAGATTTAAATAAAGCAGAAAAAGCAATAGCAATAACAGGGATAATATTTGCGGTATTAATAGCATTATCATTAGCGCTAACCCCATTATGAGTCTGAATTGATAATGGCAAATCAATCTATGGTGGAATCAATGATACCCCATTAAGCTTTGGTTTAGCCTTTATTGGTACAGCATTATCAACTGGAATATTAAATATAGGAGGAAGTAATGCCTAAAAGTAAAATACATATAAGAGCTTGCTATGAAGCTATAAGGCACTTCTCAAAAGAACTAAAAGAATATGAGAAATTTCACGTAGATGATTCATATATCCATAACTTTAAATCACAGATTCAATTTATAAAAGACTTATTAATTATGTTAAATGAGTATAAAGATATGAGATTAGAAGCTGAAGACCCTGATGGCGCATTTAGAAACTATATTAAAGAAGGTGATAAGTAATGCTAACCAAAAAAAAATATTATAAAGAATTGCGCAAGATAATTGAATTGGGAAAGAAGAGTCCGAACTATCAATCATTCAAGCCTACAATAGATTATATGGAAAAGCTAGTTCAAAAGGAGCAAGCTAATGTATCTAAAGCGTAAAGAATATCAGTGTGATGTTTGTAAAAAATATTCTGAAGATGTTTATTCAGGAAATGAAGCTGCTAAAGATTATGATTTAGATTTTTACTATAATTTCCTTGATGTTTATCGAAAAGCTAAAAATATTAAACCAATTGCAAAACTGAATATAGTAGATATTAGGCAGTTTCAGATATGTAAAGAATGTCTTAAAATTAAAGATGTAGAAAAACACTTAATTGGCCCAAGCATAAAATTCTATGAAGCAGGAAAAAAATCATAATGAATATCCTAGGCCTTGACCTTTCAACAAATGCATCTGGTTGATGCGTTTTTGATAACAAAAAAAAAATAATTCTCAGCTATGGCGCTGTTCATTCTACTGGTAAAGATATCCAAGCACGAACTAAAGATATGATTAGAAAACTTATTAACGAAGTTATTAGTAAAAAAAACTATGACATTGTGGTCATTTGCGCTGCACCCTTTGTTAACAACCCCGCTACCTACATTAAGCTTAAAAGAATTGAGTATATCATTCAGGGCTACCTGTTTATGAGTGACATCCCAGTTAAGGAGATAAGTGACAATCAGTGGTCCCATAATCTTAGTAATAATGGCGGTTTTAAGCTTCCAAGAGCCACGAAAAAGGAATTAGCGGTAAAGTTAATGGCGTATCACTTGGGTCATAAAAATATCACGCCCTTTTGAAGCAATGGCAAGTGTCTCGCACGTATACGTAATAATAATATGATAATCAATGACGACATGGCAGATGCGTTTTGTGTTGGCTTCTTTTATGATCAGGTTATTAAAGTAGAAGTTAAGAAAGATCAAGAACAAATAGCTAAGGAAAATCGTGCCAAGAACCGAGAAGAAGAACGTAAAGCTAGAGAAAAGGCAAGGCTAAGAGAAATTAAACGTAAAGCCCTAAGGCTTGAAGCGAAAGAATTTAAGAAAATATACGATAAAACCGGCAATAAAACCGCACTAAACTCATATCACAACCGCCTTAAGAAAGCGGATGAATTAATATAAAAACAGAGCCGATGAAAACTCTGCTTTTTTTAGCTTAAGGACTTTTATAAGCTTTGATGATTGCGGGACATTTCTGTCCATTTTTTATTATAACATTACTCCTTGCGCTTTTTATTAATTTTATGGACAATGACTCCAGCGGAGATTGTTCCACCACTTCCCATAACATATGGGGCGATATCTTTGATAATCTCTAATAAGTCGCTGTCTTTACCCATATAGATAAATGAAAGGATAACTGCAGTGACCGATAAGATAATCGACATAGCGACAATGAATTTATAAATGTCTTTCATTATAGTTTTGTAATCACAAGCGAGTGATTAGCATCCAATACTTGGTTAATAGGCAAGGTTTTAGTTCCCCCACCAGTGATTTCTCATTGTGTTGTTCCTAAATCATAGATTTCATCAACAACAGATAGACTTGTACCCGTACCCCTTGCACCTAAGTTAAAGAGAGATTTTGCATAAGTACCTGCATATATATTCGAACCATAATTCGTTAAACCATCAGTTGCCCCATCTAACTTAACTATTTGATTAAAATTAGTACCATCAGTGGATTGTCAAACAGTATAATCCACTAATGATGCATAAACATCTGTACCAACACATAGTAATCTTACAATTGGATCAACTAAAGTTACAAGTTTAGTGAAGTTAGTTCCATCAGTAGATTTTCAAATAGAATTTGTTTTTCTAAATATTCTACCTGTTCCTGCATAAATATTTGTTCCATCAGTTGATAGAGCATTAACCTTACTATCTAATGTAGCAATCTTAGTAAAATTAATTCCATCAGTAGATTTATAAATAGATGCGTCATCAGTTCCAACATAAATATCCGTTCCAACTGAAACCATAGAATCAGGTCTACTACTTAAGGTTGCAACTTTATTAAAAGTAGTTCCATTTAGAGATCTAAATATAGCATTAGTAGCGTCTCCAACGTAAACGGTCGTACCTGCACTAGTCAAGCTGGTGATATTCCTAGAGAATGTTTGAATTACATTGAAATTAATTCCATCCGTAGATAATCAAAGAGTTCTTGCTTCTGATGCAACATAGATATTTGAACCTACAGCTAACATAGGTCCAAGTCTACCGTCTAATGTAGCAATCTTAGTAAAATTAATTCCATCTGTTGACTTGTAGATAAAATTAGCTGGTCTAGCGAATGCAGATGGAGCAGATGTTGCTATATAAATATCTGAGCCAATTGTAATCATATCACTTATACTGCCTGGTAAAGTATCAATTCTTATTTGTGTTAAATCAGTTAAATCTTTTTGAACAGTATTCTTTTCGTGAATATTTAATTGAATTTTATAACCTGCTGTTTTAAATGCAAGTAAATCAGCAAGTGAAGGTATAGTTCCCGAAGTGAAAGTTTTTGTTTGACCAGCAGTGACAATATCAGGTATTTTTCCAGTTAATGCAAAACCTAATTGTGCTTTATCTAATTCAGGTAACCCTAAAATATCACTTACTTTAAATGCCCCTCCACCCGTTGATGGCTGGGATACTTGTTGAGTGAAATAAGTATTTTGTAATGGCGCAGGCACAGGAATTGGTTGCGGTATTCCATTAAAGATAAACGGTAAAGTCGAAACATTACCTTGAACATCGACACCAGTAACATTAGTGATGTCGCCGATTTTATAACCAGTTAAATCTAAACCATCTAAAATCTCCAATTGTGTTTTAGTCGGATCAGGGTCACTTACATTTCTGGTAGTCACCACATTTGAACTGAATGCGAATCATTGAGATAACCCTGCATTGAATTTATAATCTTGCACACCATCATTACCGACAATTTGGACAATCTCATTATCTTTAATATTTGTGGTTGGCAGTCCAGCAACAATATCAGCAATTGGTCTAGTTAAATCAATGGTTGAACCGCTTGGTAAGTTTAAATTTTGTTGAATAGTTGAGATATCAGTTTTCATCCCTTCAACATTTTGGCGAGTTTTTGGATCTCAAGAATTTGTCGTTGGGTTTCATTGTACATAAACATCCCCATCACTACCAGTTACTCAATAAATTGGTGTTCCAGAAAGATTAGTAGGTAATTGTTGGATTAGTTGAGTTGTGGTTTGGTTTGTATCTTTAGAATGAGCAATTGGTAAACCATTTTCAGTCGCTAAATCTCGATATTCTTGGATTGAAACTCTAGAGGATAGCGCTAACTCCGCATTTAGTTGGGTGATTAGGGTTTTTTCTTTTGTTGAACCATCCATTGATGGTAAATTAACAATATTACCTGAGTTTTCTAATACCTTAACATTGTTTAGTAAGATTAAATCAGCAGTATTTTTATCGACAGCTGTTTTATCACCTTTTTTTAGTAATTCAGCATCGACATATGATTTCTCAGCTTTGGTAGCAATATTGGTTTCATTTACACCAACTCTTGCTGCTAAATTATTTAGATCAGTTTGGTCAGCTTTCGTAGCAATGGCATTAGCATTTACTTGGATTTGTGTTTTGTTATCCGCAATTGCAGTAGCGTTAGCCACATCTAAAGGTTTCTGTCTTTTAACTTCGGTAAAGACCCTATCAACTTGTGCAATAGTGTCATTTAGTTTTTGTTTTAATGAAGTATTTGCCATTAGAATACTCTCCCTTCTAGCGCCCTAATATTTGCATCATCATCTATGACATCGCTTTTCAGTGCGTAGTTTACTAGTTGTAATGTGGTCACATATTTAGATAATTCGCTATCCACATAGAGCTTGTCGGCTTTTAGGCCTAAGGCGGTATTTAATACCTGTATAAATTGGTCGATTTCAGGCTTGGTATAAGGCACATCAAAGAAGGCGGTTAATTTCCCATTAGCATCCGTTAGGATTAATTTGTTTGCGTTTGCACTGCCTTGATCAACATCCAGTTTTTTAGCGGATAATGTTGGGTTGTATCCTCCAGTATCAGCAAGTGCTCATCCATTATTTATGGAATAGTTAGATGAGTATATATAAGTTTTGAATATTGGATTAAGTGGATCTGTATCATCCTCGAAAATAGCATGAGTTCCATCTGTTTGTCCTGATAGAGCGAAGATGTCTTGCTCAGTTTTACCATCCGATTTAACGAATAGTAGCGTTGCTTTAGAATTATTTTCTAAGGCGGTAACTCTTTTTTCTAATGAGGCATCTTTATAAACTAATTCCTCAAGGTTTCCAACAACTCTAGTAAAGGCAATACCGAAGTCATTGGTATCCTGAACTATGTTTGGTGTTCTGTATCTGTTTGGTGTACTTCTTATTTGAATTTTAAGTGGTGATGAAGCAGTACGGCCGGGGCAAGATAGATCGACATTAAAGGTAATATCGTTTTGCTCCCCAGCAAGCCTAATAGTCATGGTCTCAGAAACAGTATATCTATTACTGATATTGGCGTTAAGAATTCTAAATCATTCCTCTAATAGGATTGGGATTTGGAAATGAACTTTACTATCAGGTGTATTTTGCACTCAGAAAGCATAACCAATAATGCTAATTTGTTTAACTTTTGGAATCAGTTTTCCTTGCGCATCGATTGTGGCGATATCACCAACAGTAATCCCTAAATCAACATTAGTCCTTCAGCCAGTTCTTGGAATATAGGCGGTGTTATCAATATTAGCCATCTCGTTTTCATCAATAAAACACGGATGTGGTTTAGCCCTATTACATGTTGGTAATTGGCCGTTATCCATTGTGCCGTTTCAGAATGCGATATTAAGACGGACATCGAATATAGAAGTATTAGGAAT
The DNA here is from genome assembly GCA_025267735.1 of Mactra quadrangularis. Taxonomy (NCBI): domain Eukaryota; kingdom Metazoa; phylum Mollusca; class Bivalvia; order Venerida; family Mactridae; genus Mactra; species Mactra quadrangularis. Next base: position 14,472 of record JAMOLF010000086.1, read on the forward strand.
GGTTGAGGAGAAGGATAATGTCCCTGTGCTCACTCAATCTAATGGAGCATTTGGCGTTGTTGTTCTTGCTTGATAACGATAAACTTCTAATCCACCACTTCCTAATTCAACATAAACTAAATCACCAATAACTAAATTAGTTAAACCATTTGTGGCCGCAGAAAGTGTTTTACCAACACCCCTAAATTGTGGAATTCCCACATTTTTTTGATAAACTTCTCCAGTCACTGGTCTAACACCTAAAAGAACATTGTCTTCGGTTGGGATAATTGCTTGGTTTTGTAATACATATCTTAAATCGGCTTCACCAGTTGAGTATCCATTTAAGGTTTGTAATCATTTTGTATTGTAGTAATAAACATTTCCATTTGTTGTATCTCTATATCAAGCGTTTTGATTTAATAGTGCTGTTTTTGTAGAGTTAGCAGGATCTGTTGGGTCAAAATCTATATTAACGAACGAGGAGGTTGCTGGGCTTTCTTTTCAGATAGCTTGAACATCTGGGTTATTGAAGTCCAGTGGTGTTGTTCAGTTAACTTTTACCCCTGTTGTGCTAACTTCACCCGTTCATATTTCCCCATTGTCTCTTAAATATTCCATAATCAGCATGCTTCCACCTGCTGGGTTATTAATATTTTGGACGTTTAAAGGTGCTTGAAAGTTTTCTCTAACATTCTCAATTCCAATTTGACTTGGTCATACGAAAATTGTTCTATTCCCTGTGGAAATAGCTTTATCATATATTTGTTGAGCGGTTGCAGGAGATTGTGATGCCCTTACGGTTACTAGATAATCAGAATCTATAAGTTCCTTTTTCTTAGCGTGAGTTAACGCTTCATTTTGAATTGCTAGTATTTCAGCATCATTAGCATCAATATTGTTTTTATTGGTTTGACTAACTTGTAAATTGTTAATAATTCCGGTTACATTTTGGGAAATAGCTGCAGCATTCTGAGTAATTAACCCTTTATTTGTATCAATGCCAATTTTGTTATTAGCAATCTTTGCATCTCTTTGTATACCAGAATTATAGTTAGCATTTATTTTTAGTAAATTTTGGGCAATATCATTAGTATTTGCATCAATTTTGGTAGTATTTGCGATAATTTTTGAATTTAGAGTATTAAATTGTAGTTCAATAAATACTTTGGTTTCTCCTCAAGGTAAAAATACGGCGGTTTGTTGTTGTGGTTCAACTACTACGAATGCTTGTTTATTGGATCAGAATGGGTCATTTCCATAACCAGCCATATCCATTACATAGTAAGTTGCTCCTTCTTTTTGGAAATCTATTTGACTTCAACTACCAACAACTTCGGTTCCAGATTTAATTGCTTGTACTTGTAAAACGGGTCTACCAGTATTGTCTTTATTAATTGTTGTGGTAAGTGCATAATCTATGCCGTTTCTTCTTACTAATGCGGTCATAGTTGCATTGGTATTATTTTTAATTACATTAGTGAATTCGACTATCCCAAATAAAGGATTATCAGTATCTATATATGCGTTCTTACCAGTCTGCACTTGATTATAAATATCACCTTGAGATTTTAATAGGTGCGCTACGATATAAGGAATATCAGCCCCACCTGAAGCAATTAGGTTTGCTAAGAGTTCTAGTTTAATTCCTTCTCCTGAAGAAGTTCATACATACTTATCAAATGTTGAAGAAGTTAGTTGAGGTAATAAGTTTTGTTTCTTCATTCATTGAAGAGTAGTAGAAAAGTTTTGTTCTAGATAATCTATTTGTTTTTGAGTGAACCCTGCAGTATCAATAATATTGCTTGCTCTACCTCGAGTTTGTGGTTCACAGTTTGGTGCTTGAATCAACCCATCTAGTAAACCAGCTTTGGTTAATAGTTCTTCTACTAATGGGGGAACTCAATCTGGATCTTCTATATCATTTATTGACCTGTTTAAAGAAGATAGGGACATGGTTGCTCCACGCCTAATAAAATCATATCCTCCCTTATCTCAATACTCGACATAGACAGCTGTAGCTTCTTGGACTAACTCTTGCTGAAGAACTTCTAAATTAATAAATCCAGTTTCATCAATTTTGTTGTTAGTAAAGTTGTTTATTCTTATTGAAGCTAAACGAATTAGCTTATCAATTACTTTGTCATTAACTTCATTTATTTCAAAACCACGATCAGCTAAAAACGCTTTATCTATATAACTTGTAAGTGCCATAATTTTGGCTCCTTTCTTTATTTATTAAAAAAGAGTAGGGTATTACACCCCACCCTTTAGGTTTTATTATTTGTTATGCTGCGTTTTGATAGAATTTAATTCCATAAGATCTAATTGGACCTTTACCGAATTTGTATTTCATTAAGATACCATCATTTAATGTATATGGCTCTTGACCATTTTTTACAGAAACGATAGTTCATGGAAGTGCGTAAGCTTCATTATGCATGATAATAGCTTCAAGTTTTGTGAAGTCATAATCAACATCAAGGTTAACCCCTGCTGCACCTGCTGCTGCGGAGTTTTGCCCTGTGTAAGCTAGTCCTTTTGTATATTTGTTTAGTAAGAATGGGTGTTTGATAAAGTTAATTCCCCCAATTCTTTCGTTATATATTCTTCCCTCAGAAACTGCTGTTACAGTTGCTTGGGTATATACTTTAAATCATTTAGCTAATCTTCAATATCCTTTATTTGAACAAATTACAAAAATTTGTGCTTTTGGAATTGTTAAAGCTTCAGAGTTTACAATCCCTTCCATTTCTGCTACACCATCTGCGATTGTATTTAAAAATGGTTCTGCAGCTGTATCTGTTGCTGCGGTTGATAGGGTAAAGTTAGTAGCGGTTGGTGTTCCACTTGTTACTCCAGATAATAGTTCTGCATCAAGGGTTCCTGTCATTGTTTGCGCCATTGATGAAGCTGCTTGACCAACGAATTGATCTGCTTGTGGTGTTTCGAAGATGTCGAAGTCTTCAACTACATAGTGAGAGAATCTTTTTTGGTTAAGATTAATTTCAATAGTAGTTCCTCCAGCATCACTTCAACCAGCAGTTTTTAATGTTGTTCTTGAATAGGCTGAATCTTGCACTCTTTGTGGTTTTCCATATTTAGCCACTTCTGTTCCACGACTGATATCTTGGAATGGAGTAGCTGCTAAGTGCACACCTAAAAGATCGGATTTAAGAATTGTTAATACCTTATTGGTAATCTTATCCGATAATACGTTGTTTATTGGCATGTGAGCCTCCTTAGAGTTTTATTTATCTCTATGAACTCAAGTTTTTATAATGCCTTTGTTTCCTGCTGTGGAATCTCCTGTGCCAATTGGTGGATTGTCATCAGTTTTAAATAAAAATTTATACTCATCATTCTTGCGGAAATCTTTCATAAGTTTTTTTGCATCATCTAATTCTGTAGCTGCAGTAATCCCCGCAATTTTTTTGAAGTCATCATATCTAACTCCATTTAATTTACTAAATTCATCTTTAATTGTACGATCCTTTTCCTTGAATTTTAGTTCTTGGTATTCAGCTTTAATTTTGTCATAATCTTGATATTTAGCTTTAACACTATTACGTGTCGCTGCCATATCAGCATTATATTCCTCTTGGGTCATATTTTCTTTATACGCCATGTTTCTACTCCTTGTGATAGCGGTTGGTGAGTGAGCCTTTTGGCATGCTATCTGTTTTCTCCCAATTGAGGATGGGGCTTCCTTATTATTAATTATATATCTATCATTTTCGGTTGATTTGTTGATATTTTCTAATTCCATATTTAAGATTGAAATCAGATATTCGTTTATTTTTAAATAATATTTTTGCTGATATTCTTGTGCCTTTTGTTAGATAATTTCTTCTCTTATGTAATCATAAGGTATTTCATAAAACACGCCCGGGACTAGTTGATTTTGACATAGCTTCAAAGACACTATCATTCATAACTAAATTAAAAGATCCACCTTTTTTTGTTGTAACTGAAGCACTATTTTGATTCTTTTTGAAAAACATTGTTTGTAGTCAAGAATATGGTGCTTTAATAAAAGTGGTATATAGATAATTTTGTTTAATTTCACCAAAAAATTTATTAATTCTTTTATATTCACCTTGTAATCTTTGGCGGATTTCATTTCTTTGTTGGGCTGGTAAACGGCCTTCAATTTTACCAAGTTCTATTAGTGCTTTTTCAGTTAATTGTTTCTTTGTTCTCAAGAACCTTCTTAAATCATCAGTTCCACGCCTTAGTCTTGAACCAATTATTGAACGTGATGGAGTTAGTGCTTTTTGAACAATATTAACCGGATTTTGTCTAGTGAATTGATTAGAGAATGATGAGAATGCTAAAGCTAATGGAGTGAATATACGTAATTGAAATGAAAAGTAGCGTTTAGTTCTTGCAAGTAAAATTTTTCCTAGTGCTTTAAAGATATTCATTAGTTAAACTCAATACTCTTAAGAACTTCATGAACAGGTTTTTGATTATTAGGATCGTTAACTACATCTTTGACATATCAATTGCTAATATCAACTGTAAAGCTAACAATTCCATTAGCCTCTTTTACATCAGCTACTCTAAATTCAACATATCACCTTTCATTTGTAGTAACTTCACGATAAACATTTCCAACGTAAATTGTAGGGTGATCCTCATGAATGTTGCTTTTAACTGGTATTGTATCGTTGCCAGCAAAATTAATAATTATTCACTTAATTGATCTTCATTGATTTGAAGTCATGGTTATTAATACTTTTACTGGGGTTGGTTTATTATATTCAAATGTTGGATTTTGACTAACTGTAATGTCAACAAAGTCAGTCTCAATATCTCTTCATCCCAATTCGTTTATATCTACTGGATAAGTATAGTAAGGGGAGGTTAGTAGCATGTTGGATCAAATACGGACATTGTCCTTAAATTTTCCCATTGTTTCATAACGACCATTGAAAACAGCATCATTATCATTGTAAGCGGAAATGATTGTTGTGCATTTAGCTAGAGAATGATGAATAATATTATCAAGTTCAAATATATCACCTGTTGGGATTGTTCTAGTGTTTGCATCTCATTTTCAAGTTATTCCTAAGTCTTTCGTATCTAATAAATCACTATCAGGAATATAGGAATAGGAAATATCAATTGTTAAAACAGTCGGTGCTGGAGCAATTGCATTTTTATAGGTAAAATAAATTTTATTCCCTTCAACTTTTGTAACAAGTACAGGAAAAGTAATTACAGGACTACGTTTTATATCACTATGCATTAGCACATTCTCAACATGTCGATCAGATTCTACTTCTATATAGGCTTCTCTAATTGTTGGTTTTTGATTAACTACAGAATAATTTTTTGTTGCTTGAATAGTTGCTGGTTTTTGGGTTGCAAGATTAGTTAATTTAACACGGAAATTATGTGATATTGCCGAACCACCATATGTATTTGAGATCGGTGTAGCATTTGTATTATCAAAAGTTTGTAAGGGAATATATCCAGCATTTGGATCTGTTGTATCAACATAACGAGCTTTCGCATTTAACGTAAATGTCCCATATTCAACAAAAAGATTAACACCTATTCCATATTCAAGTGTATTTTTTGAAATTGTTTTTCCAAGCGGAATTCCGAAGGTTAATTTATTTAATAGTCCCCCAATAATTGGCACACTCGAAGGTGTATATGTTTTTAAATATTGAGATTCCATAGGGATAACAGGTAAATCTAACCCAGAAATTAACCCAGCGGCTAATATTTCAGCAGGTTTTGGATTAATAAGCGTAAATTCTTGTTCGGCTAATAAAGAGTTCAATTGTTTATAGCGGAAATCTCTAATAACAGGTATTCTTTCATTCTCTAATGGAACAAAAGCCGCTGAGTTAGGCGTTTCACTATCTGATTTAATAACCCCTTCTCATCTATTTAGCAATTCTTTGTTATAACTTTGTTTTCATTCTTCTTTTCAATCGGTTAAATAAGTTAATAATTTAGGTTTAGCGTTAGTCATCATTACATATTGCGTTGATGGTGGCGCATTTTTAGTAATTGGGGTGTTGATAGGTGGCAGGATTTGGATGGGTAATAGTAATTGTTGCTCATTTATGTAATCGGCTTCTTTAACACGACCATAAGCTCCCATTCCAGCAATAGCCGCATCACCAAGTCAATGAATTTGTAAATTATTAACCCCTTGAGTTGTCTTAACTACATAACCGATTTCACCATCTTCAATAAGCGGTCAAGCATAAGAACCACCGATCGCTCCTGTTAGTAGGGTTTGATAAACTGAAGCACCAGAATCAAATAGGTCAGTATGGATATTTTCAAACGTAATCATAGAGCCAACCACTTCACCATCAGGGTCAAACATTACAATAGAATTGGTAATACGCATTCATCTTTGAGTGCGGTTAGGAATTACATAAAAGTTATATAAATCACGCTCAGTAACCCTAAAATTAGGCACTAATAAATTGATACTTTCCTTATCACTTTCAGCATTAAAATCTTCAGAACCAGAAAAGTCATCGATCACTCCTTCTAAATTAAATTCGTAGGAAATTCCAATAAAATAATCACCAGTTTTGAAATTTTTCTTTAATTTTTTTTCACCATTACGAGTAATAATATCAAGGGTTAATGAGTTCCTTCAAACTGCAATTGGTGTCTCGTTTCCTGAGAATACTCTTTGGAATTGTTGGTAGGAATTTATGTTACCACCACTTACTACACCATTGTTAGTAATATCAACAAACCCAGTCTTAAGTTCAAAAGGAAAAATAGGCACTTCAAATTTTGCGGAAGGCTTTAATTTCTTTCACTGTCTTGTTAAATCCTTAAATTGTTTTTGATCTAGGTTTAACTGTTCAATCACATTAGCCATCTTTTTTATCCCCTTTATCTTCTTCTTGTTCTTGGTTTATAGGGTTAAATGGATCGTTTTGTGATTCAGCATCTATTTGGTTAACAATTAACTCAGCTTCAGTTCTTGGTATTCCTCTTAATTTAGCGATTGCATCACATCTTGAGATTAGGCCAAGTTGTAATTCAATTTGCACCTTCTCTAATGCTTCTTTACTATCTACAGCAAAAGTATCTTTGATATCAATGGTTAGTAATTCATCAATATCACCATAAATATCACCAAAGCCAAATTTAATGTCAAGTTCAAGTGCTATTTTTAAAATATCTTTATATCTTTCGCTTCTAATTGCTTTCTTAATTTGTGTGGTCTCATAATCACTACGTAGCTGTAAGCTCAGCTCCGCTTCTCCACCGCCAAGAGAATCATTACGCATTTTATCTTGTCTCGCATACCCACTCCCTGACATATAGGAGTCAAGAGCTTGTCAATAAGCTTTTCAATAAGCCTCTAGCTTAGGATCAGCACCGAAGACCTGAATTGGTGGTTGTCCATCACCATTGGTTTTTCCCTTAACTTTAATAAATCCGTTTCTAATCGCTTTTCTTAATCCCTTAGCGAATTTTCACTCTTCATTTTCATTAACGCCTTGCTTCTTAAGTTCTTTCTTAAAAGTATTTAATTCCCTTGAGGAAACATGTCCTGCAATTACGGTTCTATTAGTTTCAAGTTCATAGCAAATTGCATCAAGGTTGGTATTAATTAATTCAATTAAGCCTTTTACAGCATAGTCATCTGGTTGAGAATAACCAAAATTATTATAAAGATTAGGAATACGTACAACTCTCATTCTCCCTTCGTTGTGTACTTCATGAACAGGTAATTGTAATTCAACAGGTACTTCTTTGGTATAATTTCACGCCTTTACTCATCTACCATTAGCTAAATACATTCTTTTAATGTCATTAGCGGTGTGGATCTCAAGCACAAATCAGTGGAAGTCATCAATAATTTGTCTTCTTCAGATCGCCCCAATTTGCATTTGTCGATTAACATATGCTACCCGATTATCTGGTGATTGCTCTGGTGCATCATTCGAATAAATAACAGGCATTCCAGCACGAAACTCAACAGCAACAAACATGTCACCATTTAGTGAACATTCACGCTCAACACTCCAAAACATGCCAAATAATTCATTGTATTTGATAATATCATCAATTCGCTTTTGGGCGATCTCTTCTGGGTGAGTAATTGATACACCTCTCCCTAATAAAAGCTTGGTGGCTCTTTGTGCTAAAATCTCACGAGGGTTTAAATAGCCTTCGTAATATTCTTGGCGTTTGTAACTTCATAAATCCATAAAATTACCTCCTTTTAATTTAATTATACAAATAAAAAAAACAGGTAAATATCCTGTCTATTTCTTTGCGTAGTGGGTTGCTAATAGATTTGCTAAGTGTTCTACACTATCATATGCGCCATAAGGAATTTTTTCTTTAAAACATTCTGTTTTTAGCTCTTCCACGCTCATATTAATTCATTTGTTTGCCATTAGTTGCCTCCTTTAATTGTTTTATAATGTTTTCTTGTTTTTCTATTGTTTTGAATTGAATTTCGATTAGTTTCTTTTGTATAGCTATGACCCCTTCTTGTTCAGCCAATAGAACATCTTTCATCTTGTCTCGTTTAGCCAATAGCTCATCTTTTATACTTTCCAATGTCTTATCCATTACTTACCTCCTTTTATTTTAATAGTATCAGAGACTATTTTTTTTATTCCTTCTGTCAGTTCTGAATCAGCCACTACTTCTTTTATTATTTTTGCATATTTTAGTCCTGTTTTATCCATTATGATTATCCTTTAGTTTGCTTCTTCATCAATATAATCAAAATACTTTTTTAATTCTATTATGGGACCTGTAACAATAAGTTTCCCGCTGTTAAAGTGAATTTCTGCTTTATCCTTCTCTCACTTAATAAAGGTTATGTTGCGAACATTGATTGAGTATCCTAGGTTTAGCAAATTCAAAAATTCTTCTTTAGTCATTACTCATCCTTAAAGTCCTCTCATACTGAAATAATGAAATAGCGATCACAATCAATACCGTGATCATCACCATAAAATGGTCTTGTTCTATTTACCTCATTATCATTATTATACCTTCACATTAAGTTTTCGTATTCATCAATGGTATTTGGACACTTAATTTCATTAACAGCATAAAGCCCGTTATTAATCATTAGCTTTAGATAATCAACACTACCAAGCACGCCGTGTCCCTCAATAAATTTAGCACATGGCTCAAAGTCGAGGTTTAACCCTTGTTCAACACTTTCGGTTTGTAACGATGAGATGAACGCAGTGGCGGAGTTATCGATTAGCGTTGATTCTAATTGGTCAGGATGAATGGAATAATTAACCATTCACTCATTAATAACTTTTAGTGTTATATCCACTTGGGCTTTAGTATCATTACGCATTTGGCTTGGGCTTTTATAAATATTTTTACCATCAAGACAATAATAATCCTTATCACAAAATCAGTAGAGTTCGGTAAGCTTTTCGGCTTTATCAAATGGGGTTCATCCATAAAGAGAGACAACAAAAGCATCCCGTTTTTGAGCATAGTCAATAGCACAACGATAATAGTTAAAACGCCCACCATTAAAGATTTTCATTTGCGGGATTTCATTCTCAAATACTAAGTCTCCTTCAATACCAGCTAACCCAAGACTTGCTACTTTTCACCTTTCATAATTTCAGGTCTTATAACTCTCAATCTCTTGGATGCTATCAGTTAGATCATCCTTTCAATCATTACACCTTCAGTTTGAATAGTGAACCGAAGAGTATTGACCTTTATCATCATAAGCATAGCAAAATTGACTACCAATTGTTGATAGTAGTTTGACATCTTCTTTCATCATTCCTAGCATTCGTTTGACTAATCACTGGTTTTTATTTCAGGGGTTCATTGTATAGAACTTAAACACTTCACAACCCCTTGCAGCCATCAATACATCACTCTCATCTTTCTTAGTGAACTGGTGTGCTTCTTCAAAACATAACACAACCTTTTGACCAACCTTAAAGTGTAATCCAGTTAAGTTAACTTCTCTATTCCCCGGATTGTATAGGCCTTTTAAACGAATTGTATTACCACTTCTTGTGTTAGTAATTGTTCAACTATCTTTGGTAAGGGTAAAATCTTGGCTTTTATTAATTAAGCGCATTTGATCAAGAAAGTCATTAGCTGAATCTAATAGTTGGGTTGATTTCTTTCTTAAGATAATTTGTTGAACATTAGCATAATAGCTAGCTTTACCCATCGCTTCATAACTACTTCTTGTCTTAGTTGAAATTCTGCCGCCTTTTTCATAAGCATTACGTTGTTTTGTCTGATTGTTGATAAATAAATAAAGCGAATAATCAAGGTGTTGGTGTAACTTATTCATGTGGAATTCGCTCTTTTTGGATGGTAATATTGATTGGTAGAGTATTAAATTTCTGAGTTTCTTCAGTAATTGTTAAATCTTCACGATAATAACGTTCAATAGCTCACTGCATTGAGGCCTTTTCGCTCTTTCCTTTAAGGCTTTGCAGTTTTTCTAAAGCTTCCATTTGATATAATCTTGCCCGTTGCGTGATTATCTGATAGACCTCTTTTTTATCATTATCTTTAGATCTTTTTCATTCAAAGAAATTGGCTAAGGGAATTTCAAGATAGGTCAATAAAAAGGTTTTTGTATGGATAAAGGTGTACTTACTTTCATACTCACTTATTTTTCTTTTAACGTTTTTTAAGGTAATTTCTTTCATATTTTAATTATATCAGCAGGAAATATCGCCTTTTTTGCTGTTTTTTTGAATATTTTTAATAAATTTTAATAAATTTGTTGCTAAATCATTATAAATTTGTTATTATATATATAGGCAAAAGAAAAAGCCCCAAAGAAAGGAGCTGCTGTGATTTAGCATAACAAATAACGTAACCTGTGAAAGAAAGTGTGAATTACACCCAATGAAACTTTACCTACAAAAACGGTAATTCCACACAAAGACAGCATATTAAGTCAAAGACCACAATACACATATTAAGTTATCGATATTTGCAAAGCATATTATAGCACAAAAGTGAAAAATATGAAAACAATACAACAAGCCATAAATGAATTAGAAGAATTTAAGACCATCAAAGATGTTGATGAAAGGATCTTTTTAGCATTTCTTGATGCTAAAAGAGAGGCGCTGAAGTGAACCAACCGCTGGGCCGACAACTACCTGCACCACTTTGCTGATGAACTTCTTGCTGAGTTTCCAGAAATACTGCATTATTGTGATATTTCGGTTAATAACAGTGATATGTTTGTCCAAGATGGGATGTACTTAGATTATGATTCTGTTTACGAACAAGTGTTAGATTTCGACATAAGTTATCTATGTTAAGCCTCGTGTATAGAGGCGTGCATTTTAAGGATGTTATGAACTTTAGTGAATAATATCCGTTACTCTAGAATATTTATGAATTAACAAGTGGTTACTAGGTAACTTGTTATCTAGTGACTACGAAGTTAATGAGTAAATGTTCCTAATTGGTTATTTTATGTTTAAAGGAATAGGTAAAGTTTACAAATAGGAAAAGGAGAAATTTATTTTTAGGAAAGGAGGTGGTAGAAAATGAAAAATACACTTTATAGAAAAATGAAGAAACAACTCTATTTAACACAAAAAGAGTGAAATAGAATGGAGGAAATGGCTGAAAGATATGAGCTAACTACTGGTGAATTATTAAGGCAATTACTGAAGGAAGAATATCAAAAAATTAATCAATAATCCCCCAACCACCCTACAAAACACACAAAGAAAAGAAAGAAAGAAAGTGAAAAATATGAAAATTAAAGAAATTGAAATCACCGCATCATACAACTACCAATCCACCAAGATTATGGTTGAAATTTCAGAAGATGGAATTAGTGATGAAATGATTAAAAAACTACAAAAGAAAGCCTTAGCAATCGCTGTAAATACTAGCGAATTAGCAAATCAAATTAGGCAGAATAAAATCGGGTAAGTGACATGGTTGAACACTTTAGAAGAAAGCTTAATGAAGTGAAAAGCTTAATTGAGTTTGATCAAAACAATCACACTTACTATCACAAAGGAAAACAAAAATATTACCAATCAGTCAGTGAACGCTTGAGATTTAAGGAAATGTATTTAAACGACAGCATTAAGAACGGCTTAATTCGTGGTCATGAGATTCACAAATGAGCTGAGCAATACGACTTAGGAGTTAATCCAACTGAACCAGAGGAGTGAAAAGGCTATCTTGAAGCCTACAAGAAATATGTTACTGAAAACCAACCGACATACATTGCTGTAGAAAGCATTGTAATTAGCGATAGTTGAGCAACAGCAGGAACGATTGATCGGGTAATTATGAACGCTGATGGCAGCATTAGTGTATTGGACATAAAAACTGGTAGTTACAACGCAAAGAACGAGCTACAACTTGAGTTTTATATGCTGATGCTAAGAGCGGTGTTAAGGGTTAAAAAGCCCATAAAAAAACTATTACTCTACCTAACAAATGATGGAGAGTATACCTTAAGGGAGGTGCATTAAATGAAATACAACATTATAGAAATGGTTAAATCTTGTTTACCAGAATTAAAGGATGGGTATGAGTATTTAGTTCGTGGTGATATAGAGGAAGGTGGAATTGGTATAACCATTAGAAAGCTAATCACAAGAGATGGTAAAAAAGCATGAGAAACTTATTCTCTCATAGTAGATAAGTTTGTAGATGATTGAAAGTTTGAATATATCGACTTCGAAATACCAAAAAAATACTTAAAAATAACAAAGGAGAATAACTATGATAAATAGCGTAGTATTAACGGGCAGAATTGCCCATGAATTTGAATTACAAACCACTGCAGATGGGATGAAGCTAGTAAACTTCAAACTTGCTGTTGATGGTAATAACCCTGAAGAAGACACCAACTTCTTCCCATGTATTGTTTTTGATAAACAAGCACAAAGCATGTGTCAATATTTAGCTCAAGGATCTTTAATTGGTGTTGAAGGTCGAATCAAAGCTAGAAAATATGAAACAACCAAAGGAGAAAAGCGAATATATACCGAAATAATCGTGAGAAAGCTGACCTTCTTAGAAACAAGAACAGCGAAAGCGAAAGAAGCTATAGAAAATACACCTACTCCAAAATCAAAAGCTAAGGACGACAATTCAATAGACTGATTGGATGAGCTTATATAATGACTGAAAAAGAAATAGAAACATTACTTAGAAAATCAAAAAGATTAGATGCAAAAATAAGGTTAAGATGGATACAGTATTCTGAAATAGTAAATGGAATTACTAAAGAAGAATATATTGAAAGAGAAAAAATAAAAAACTATATACTTAATGGAAAAAGAAATAAATCAGAAACTGATTGACCTTGTCACTTAATCGTTTGTAAAATGACTTATGATATAACTCTTAATCCAAATGAGTGAGATTTTTATGGTTAAAAGAAAAGGAGAAAGTAATGTCTAAAATTATTACTATAGAAGCCAGAGATAAGGCAATTAATTATCCATGAATAGCTAAATTATCAGCGTTTTTTGAAGAACACAACAAAACCAGTGATAAGTATGAAGTAAAAATTTGAAATGGTAGCATTATCAAGATTACTCGAAAATTAACTGTAGCAAGCAAACCGTTAGCTTTAATGCGAATATATAGGGTCCATTTAAATAATGGTAGCAATATGGTATTAGAATTTAGAAATTCGGTTGAGGTAACTGAAGCGGAAATTGATATGTTTAACGAATTAAGAAGTAAACCAATCTCCCACCCATTACAAAATATTGATG
>JAMOLF010000087.1:0-28018 GCA_025267735.1 Mactra quadrangularis
GCCCTAAAAACCTGTTTTAAGGGGGTCAGACCGCCATGAAGGCAATAGTGCAGAATTTTCATATTTGGGACCCCTGAAAGGCAAAATCGAGGCCCCCGCTATCCGCACGGCTTTAGGACCCCGGTTACGCGCTTTACCTTGACCTACTTGACCCCCCAAACAGTCCCCATCATATTTGGGGCAGTTTCGTGACGCTAAATTTTTTCGCTCAAAAACTGACATTTTCTGCATACGCGGACCTGTCGCAAAGTTCAAAATTTCATGAAAATTTTTTTTCTCCAGTTTTGGCCTAAAATGGTCCCAGCGGGTCCGAATGTAAATTTCCTCAGCGTTTAAGGTGGACCTTAGCCCTAAAAACCTGTTTTAAGGGGGTCAGACCGCCATGAAGGCAATAGTGCGGAATTTTCATATTTGGGACCCCTGAAAGGCAAAATCGAGGCCCCCGCTATCCGCACCGCTTTAGGACCCCGGTTACGCGCTTTACCTTGACCTACTTGACCCCCCGCACAGACCCCATCATCCCTGGGGCGGTTTCATGACTCTAAGTTTTTTCGCTCAAAAACTGACATTGACTGCATACGCGCACCTGTCCAACAAGGACAGTTTAGGCTAGTCTTAAATATAAAGCCTATGAAATCCCCACTTTTGGCCTGGAAATGCCCCGGGAGACAATGACATTGTCATCCCGGGGCATTTCCAGGCCAAAAGTGGGGATTTCATAGGCGGTTCCAATCCATCTCCAACGTATATAGCCCGCAAACACGTGTGTGGCTGGGCTTTCACACCTCTGAGATGAATAGAACTGAGTATCCCTGTTAATTACAGTAGGAAACCATTGAGAAACATTACCTGGCCTCACGCTTTCCTGTTTGACTTGCGAACCCTGGTTATGCGCGTTTCCTTGACGGATTTGACATCACCGACCAACCCCACCCACCAACCAGCCCGTTTGGCGACTCTGAATCCTCCGCACCAAAATTTGCAATTTCTTGAATTTTCTGCATACGCGGACCTGTCGCAAAGTTCAAAATTTCACGAAAAAATTTTTTCTCCAGTTTTGGCCTAAAAAGGTCCCAGCGGGTCCGAATGTAAGTTTCCTCAGCGTTTAAGGTGGACCTTAGCCCTAAAAACCTGTTTTAAGGGGGTCAGACCGCCATGAAGGCAATAGTGCAGATTTTTCATATTTGGGACCCCTGAAACGCAAAATCGAGGCCCCCGCTATCCGCACGGCTTTAGGACCCCGGTTACGCGCTTTACCTTGACCTACTTGACCCCCCGAACAGTCCCCATCATATTTGGGGCAGTTTCGTGACGCTAAATTTTTTCGCTCAAAAACTGACATTTTCTGCATACGCGGACCTGTCGCAAAGTTCAAAATTTCACGAAAAAATTTTTTCTCCAGTTTTGGCCTAAAAAGGTCCCAGCGGGTCCGAATGTAAATTTCCTCAGCGTTTAAGGTGGACCTTAGCCCTAAAAACCTGTTTTAAGGGGGTCAGACCGCCATGAAGGCAATAGTGCAGATTTTTCATATTTGGGACCCCTGAAACGCAAAATCGAGGCCCCCGCTATCCGCACGGCTTTAGGACCCCGGTTACGCGCTTTACCTTGACCTACTTGACCCCCCGAACAGTCCCCATCATATTTGGGGCAGTTTCGTGACGCTAAATTTTTTCGCTCAAAAACTGACATTTTCTGCATACGCGGACCTGTCGCAAAGTTCAAAATTTCATGAAAATTTTTTTTCTCCAGTTTTGGCCTAAAAAGGTCCCAGCGGGTCCGAATGTAAGTTTCCTCAGCGTTTAAGGTGGACCTTAGCCCTAAAAACCTGTTTTAAGGGGGTCAGACCGCCATGAAGGCAATAGTGCAGAATTTTCATATTTGGGACCCCTGAAAGGCAAAATCGAGGCCCCCGCTATCCGCACGGCTTTAGGACCCCGGTTACGCGCTTTACCTTGACCTACTTGACCCCCCAAACAGTCCCCATCATATTTGGGGCAGTTTCGTGACGCTAAATTTTTTCGCTCAAAAACTGACATTTTCTGCATACGCGGACCTGTCGCAAAGTTCAAAATTTCATGAAAATTTTTTTTCTCCAGTTTTGGCCTAAAATGGTCCCAGCGGGTCCGAATGTAAATTTCCTCAGCGTTTAAGGTGGACCTTAGCCCTAAAAACCTGTTTTAAGGGGGTCAGACCGCCATGAAGGCAATAGTGCGGAATTTTCATATTTGGGACCCCTGAAAGGCAAAATCGAGGCCCCCGCTATCCGCACCGCTTTAGGACCCCGGTTACGCGCTTTACCTTGACCTACTTGACCCCCCGCACAGACCCCATCATCCCTGGGGCGGTTTCATGACTCTAAGTTTTTTCGCTCAAAAACTGACATTGACTGCATACGCGCACCTGTCCAACAAGGACAGTTTAGGCTAGTCTTAAATATAAAGCCTATGAAATCCCCACTTTTGGCCTGGAAATGCCCCGGGAGACAATGACATTGTCATCCCGGGGCATTTCCAGGCCAAAAGTGGGGATTTCATAGGCGGTTCCAATCCATCTCCAACGTATATAGCCCGCAAACACGTGTGTGGCTGGGCTTTCACACCTCTGAGATGAATAGAACTGAGTATCCCTGTTAATTACAGTAGGAAACCATTGAGAAACATTACCTGGCCTCACGCTTTCCTGTTTGACTTGCGAACCCTGGTTATGCGCGTTTCCTTGACGGATTTGACATCACCGACCAACCCCACCCACCAACCAGCCCGTTTGGCGACTCTGAATCCTCCGCACCAAAATTTGCAATTTCTTGAATTTTCTGCATACGCGGACCTGTCGCAAAGTTCAAAATTTCACGAAAAAATTTTTTCTCCAGTTTTGGCCTAAAAAGGTCCCAGCGGGTCCGAATGTAAGTTTCCTCAGCGTTTAAGGTGGACCTTAGCCCTAAAAACCTGTTTTAAGGGGGTCAGACCGCCATGAAGGCAATAGTGCAGATTTTTCATATTTGGGACCCCTGAAACGCAAAATCGAGGCCCCCGCTATCCGCACGGCTTTAGGACCCCGGTTACGCGCTTTACCTTGACCTACTTGACCCCCCGAACAGTCCCCATCATATTTGGGGCAGTTTCGTGACGCTAAATTTTTTCGCTCAAAAACTGACATTTTCTGCATACGCGGACCTGTCGCAAAGTTCAAAATTTCACGAAAAAATTTTTTCTCCAGTTTTGGCCTAAAAAGGTCCCAGCGGGTCCGAATGTAAATTTCCTCAGCGTTTAAGGTGGACCTTAGCCCTAAAAACCTGTTTTAAGGGGGTCAGACCGCCATGAAGGCAATAGTGCAGATTTTTCATATTTGGGACCCCTGAAACGCAAAATCGAGGCCCCCGCTATCCGCACGGCTTTAGGACCCCGGTTACGCGCTTTACCTTGACCTACTTGACCCCCCGAACAGTCCCCATCATATTTGGGGCAGTTTCGTGACGCTAAATTTTTTCGCTCAAAAACTGACATTTTCTGCATACGCGGACCTGTCGCAAAGTTCAAAATTTCATGAAAATTTTTTTTCTCCAGTTTTGGCCTAAAAAGGTCCCAGCGGGTCCGAATGTAAGTTTCCTCAGCGTTTAAGGTGGACCTTAGCCCTAAAAACCTGTTTTAAGGGGGTCAGACCGCCATGAAGGCAATAGTGCAGAATTTTCATATTTGGGACCCCTGAAAGGCAAAATCGAGGCCCCCGCTATCCGCACGGCTTTAGGACCCCGGTTACGCGCTTTACCTTGACCTACTTGACCCCCCAAACAGTCCCCATCATATTTGGGGCAGTTTCGTGACGCTAAATTTTTTCGCTCAAAAACTGACATTTTCTGCATACGCGGACCTGTCGCAAAGTTCAAAATTTCATGAAAATTTTTTTTCTCCAGTTTTGGCCTAAAATGGTCCCAGCGGGTCCGAATGTAAATTTCCTCAGCGTTTAAGGTGGACCTTAGCCCTAAAAACCTGTTTTAAGGGGGTCAGACCGCCATGAAGGCAATAGTGCGGAATTTTCATATTTGGGACCCCTGAAAGGCAAAATCGAGGCCCCCGCTATCCGCACCGCTTTAGGACCCCGGTTACGCGCTTTACCTTGACCTACTTGACCCCCCGCACAGACCCCATCATCCCTGGGGCGGTTTCATGACTCTAAGTTTTTTCGCTCAAAAACTGACATTGACTGCATACGCGCACCTGTCCAACAAGGACAGTTTAGGCTAGTCTTAAATATAAAGCCTATGAAATCCCCACTTTTGGCCTGGAAATGCCCCGGGAGACAATGACATTGTCATCCCGGGGCATTTCCAGGCCAAAAGTGGGGATTTCATAGGCGGTTCCAATCCATCTCCAACGTATATAGCCCGCAAACACGTGTGTGGCTGGGCTTTCACACCTCTGAGATGAATAGAACTGAGTATCCCTGTTAATTACAGTAGGAAACCATTGAGAAACATTACCTGGCCTCACGCTTTCCTGTTTGACTTGCGAACCCTGGTTATGCGCGTTTCCTTGACGGATTTGACATCACCGACCAACCCCACCCACCAACCAGCCCGTTTGGCGACTCTGAATCCTCCGCACCAAAATTTGCAATTTCTTGAATTTTCTGCATACGCGGACCTGTCGCAAAGTTCAAAATTTCACGAAAAAATTTTTTCTCCAGTTTTGGCCTAAAAAGGTCCCAGCGGGTCCGAATGTAAGTTTCCTCAGCGTTTAAGGTGGACCTTAGCCCTAAAAACCTGTTTTAAGGGGGTCAGACCGCCATGAAGGCAATAGTGCAGATTTTTCATATTTGGGACCCCTGAAACGCAAAATCGAGGCCCCCGCTATCCGCACGGCTTTAGGACCCCGGTTACGCGCTTTACCTTGACCTACTTGACCCCCCGAACAGTCCCCATCATATTTGGGGCAGTTTCGTGACGCTAAATTTTTTCGCTCAAAAACTGACATTTTCTGCATACGCGGACCTGTCGCAAAGTTCAAAATTTCACGAAAAAATTTTTTCTCCAGTTTTGGCCTAAAAAGGTCCCAGCGGGTCCGAATGTAAATTTCCTCAGCGTTTAAGGTGGACCTTAGCCCTAAAAACCTGTTTTAAGGGGGTCAGACCGCCATGAAGGCAATAGTGCAGATTTTTCATATTTGGGACCCCTGAAACGCAAAATCGAGGCCCCCGCTATCCGCACGGCTTTAGGACCCCGGTTACGCGCTTTACCTTGACCTACTTGACCCCCCGAACAGTCCCCATCATATTTGGGGCAGTTTCGTGACGCTAAATTTTTTCGCTCAAAAACTGACATTTTCTGCATACGCGGACCTGTCGCAAAGTTCAAAATTTCATGAAAATTTTTTTTCTCCAGTTTTGGCCTAAAAAGGTCCCAGCGGGTCCGAATGTAAGTTTCCTCAGCGTTTAAGGTGGACCTTAGCCCTAAAAACCTGTTTTAAGGGGGTCAGACCGCCATGAAGGCAATAGTGCAGAATTTTCATATTTGGGACCCCTGAAAGGCAAAATCGAGGCCCCCGCTATCCGCACGGCTTTAGGACCCCGGTTACGCGCTTTACCTTGACCTACTTGACCCCCCAAACAGTCCCCATCATATTTGGGGCAGTTTCGTGACGCTAAATTTTTTCGCTCAAAAACTGACATTTTCTGCATACGCGGACCTGTCGCAAAGTTCAAAATTTCATGAAAATTTTTTTTCTCCAGTTTTGGCCTAAAATGGTCCCAGCGGGTCCGAATGTAAATTTCCTCAGCGTTTAAGGTGGACCTTAGCCCTAAAAACCTGTTTTAAGGGGGTCAGACCGCCATGAAGGCAATAGTGCGGAATTTTCATATTTGGGACCCCTGAAAGGCAAAATCGAGGCCCCCGCTATCCGCACCGCTTTAGGACCCCGGTTACGCGCTTTACCTTGACCTACTTGACCCCCCGCACAGACCCCATCATCCCTGGGGCGGTTTCATGACTCTAAGTTTTTTCGCTCAAAAACTGACATTGACTGCATACGCGCACCTGTCCAACAAGGACAGTTTAGGCTAGTCTTAAATATAAAGCCTATGAAATCCCCACTTTTGGCCTGGAAATGCCCCGGGAGACAATGACATTGTCATCCCGGGGCATTTCCAGGCCAAAAGTGGGGATTTCATAGGCGGTTCCAATCCATCTCCAACGTATATAGCCCGCAAACACGTGTGTGGCTGGGCTTTCACACCTCTGAGATGAATAGAACTGAGTATCCCTGTTAATTACAGTAGGAAACCATTGAGAAACATTACCTGGCCTCACGCTTTCCTGTTTGACTTGCGAACCCTGGTTATGCGCGTTTCCTTGACGGATTTGACATCACCGACCAACCCCACCCACCAACCAGCCCGTTTGGCGACTCTGAATCCTCCGCACCAAAATTTGCAATTTCTTGAATTTTCTGCATACGCGGACCTGTCGCAAAGTTCAAAATTTCACGAAAAAATTTTTTCTCCAGTTTTGGCCTAAAAAGGTCCCAGCGGGTCCGAATGTAAGTTTCCTCAGCGTTTAAGGTGGACCTTAGCCCTAAAAACCTGTTTTAAGGGGGTCAGACCGCCATGAAGGCAATAGTGCAGATTTTTCATATTTGGGACCCCTGAAACGCAAAATCGAGGCCCCCGCTATCCGCACGGCTTTAGGACCCCGGTTACGCGCTTTACCTTGACCTACTTGACCCCCCGAACAGTCCCCATCATATTTGGGGCAGTTTCGTGACGCTAAATTTTTTCGCTCAAAAACTGACATTTTCTGCATACGCGGACCTGTCGCAAAGTTCAAAATTTCACGAAAAAATTTTTTCTCCAGTTTTGGCCTAAAAAGGTCCCAGCGGGTCCGAATGTAAATTTCCTCAGCGTTTAAGGTGGACCTTAGCCCTAAAAACCTGTTTTAAGGGGGTCAGACCGCCATGAAGGCAATAGTGCAGATTTTTCATATTTGGGACCCCTGAAACGCAAAATCGAGGCCCCCGCTATCCGCACGGCTTTAGGACCCCGGTTACGCGCTTTACCTTGACCTACTTGACCCCCCGAACAGTCCCCATCATATTTGGGGCAGTTTCGTGACGCTAAATTTTTTCGCTCAAAAACTGACATTTTCTGCATACGCGGACCTGTCGCAAAGTTCAAAATTTCATGAAAATTTTTTTTCTCCAGTTTTGGCCTAAAAAGGTCCCAGCGGGTCCGAATGTAAGTTTCCTCAGCGTTTAAGGTGGACCTTAGCCCTAAAAACCTGTTTTAAGGGGGTCAGACCGCCATGAAGGCAATAGTGCAGAATTTTCATATTTGGGACCCCTGAAAGGCAAAATCGAGGCCCCCGCTATCCGCACGGCTTTAGGACCCCGGTTACGCGCTTTACCTTGACCTACTTGACCCCCCAAACAGTCCCCATCATATTTGGGGCAGTTTCGTGACGCTAAATTTTTTCGCTCAAAAACTGACATTTTCTGCATACGCGGACCTGTCGCAAAGTTCAAAATTTCATGAAAATTTTTTTTCTCCAGTTTTGGCCTAAAATGGTCCCAGCGGGTCCGAATGTAAATTTCCTCAGCGTTTAAGGTGGACCTTAGCCCTAAAAACCTGTTTTAAGGGGGTCAGACCGCCATGAAGGCAATAGTGCGGAATTTTCATATTTGGGACCCCTGAAAGGCAAAATCGAGGCCCCCGCTATCCGCACCGCTTTAGGACCCCGGTTACGCGCTTTACCTTGACCTACTTGACCCCCCGCACAGACCCCATCATCCCTGGGGCGGTTTCATGACTCTAAGTTTTTTCGCTCAAAAACTGACATTGACTGCATACGCGCACCTGTCCAACAAGGACAGTTTAGGCTAGTCTTAAATATAAAGCCTATGAAATCCCCACTTTTGGCCTGGAAATGCCCCGGGAGACAATGACATTGTCATCCCGGGGCATTTCCAGGCCAAAAGTGGGGATTTCATAGGCGGTTCCAATCCATCTCCAACGTATATAGCCCGCAAACACGTGTGTGGCTGGGCTTTCACACCTCTGAGATGAATAGAACTGAGTATCCCTGTTAATTACAGTAGGAAACCATTGAGAAACATTACCTGGCCTCACGCTTTCCTGTTTGACTTGCGAACCCTGGTTATGCGCGTTTCCTTGACGGATTTGACATCACCGACCAACCCCACCCACCAACCAGCCCGTTTGGCGACTCTGAATCCTCCGCACCAAAATTTGCAATTTCTTGAATTTTCTGCATACGCGGACCTGTCGCAAAGTTCAAAATTTCACGAAAAAATTTTTTCTCCAGTTTTGGCCTAAAAAGGTCCCAGCGGGTCCGAATGTAAGTTTCCTCAGCGTTTAAGGTGGACCTTAGCCCTAAAAACCTGTTTTAAGGGGGTCAGACCGCCATGAAGGCAATAGTGCAGATTTTTCATATTTGGGACCCCTGAAACGCAAAATCGAGGCCCCCGCTATCCGCACGGCTTTAGGACCCCGGTTACGCGCTTTACCTTGACCTACTTGACCCCCCGAACAGTCCCCATCATATTTGGGGCAGTTTCGTGACGCTAAATTTTTTCGCTCAAAAACTGACATTTTCTGCATACGCGGACCTGTCGCAAAGTTCAAAATTTCACGAAAAAATTTTTTCTCCAGTTTTGGCCTAAAAAGGTCCCAGCGGGTCCGAATGTAAATTTCCTCAGCGTTTAAGGTGGACCTTAGCCCTAAAAACCTGTTTTAAGGGGGTCAGACCGCCATGAAGGCAATAGTGCAGATTTTTCATATTTGGGACCCCTGAAACGCAAAATCGAGGCCCCCGCTATCCGCACGGCTTTAGGACCCCGGTTACGCGCTTTACCTTGACCTACTTGACCCCCCGAACAGTCCCCATCATATTTGGGGCAGTTTCGTGACGCTAAATTTTTTCGCTCAAAAACTGACATTTTCTGCATACGCGGACCTGTCGCAAAGTTCAAAATTTCATGAAAATTTTTTTTCTCCAGTTTTGGCCTAAAAAGGTCCCAGCGGGTCCGAATGTAAGTTTCCTCAGCGTTTAAGGTGGACCTTAGCCCTAAAAACCTGTTTTAAGGGGGTCAGACCGCCATGAAGGCAATAGTGCAGAATTTTCATATTTGGGACCCCTGAAAGGCAAAATCGAGGCCCCCGCTATCCGCACGGCTTTAGGACCCCGGTTACGCGCTTTACCTTGACCTACTTGACCCCCCAAACAGTCCCCATCATATTTGGGGCAGTTTCGTGACGCTAAATTTTTTCGCTCAAAAACTGACATTTTCTGCATACGCGGACCTGTCGCAAAGTTCAAAATTTCATGAAAATTTTTTTTCTCCAGTTTTGGCCTAAAATGGTCCCAGCGGGTCCGAATGTAAATTTCCTCAGCGTTTAAGGTGGACCTTAGCCCTAAAAACCTGTTTTAAGGGGGTCAGACCGCCATGAAGGCAATAGTGCGGAATTTTCATATTTGGGACCCCTGAAAGGCAAAATCGAGGCCCCCGCTATCCGCACCGCTTTAGGACCCCGGTTACGCGCTTTACCTTGACCTACTTGACCCCCCGCACAGACCCCATCATCCCTGGGGCGGTTTCATGACTCTAAGTTTTTTCGCTCAAAAACTGACATTGACTGCATACGCGCACCTGTCCAACAAGGACAGTTTAGGCTAGTCTTAAATATAAAGCCTATGAAATCCCCACTTTTGGCCTGGAAATGCCCCGGGAGACAATGACATTGTCATCCCGGGGCATTTCCAGGCCAAAAGTGGGGATTTCATAGGCGGTTCCAATCCATCTCCAACGTATATAGCCCGCAAACACGTGTGTGGCTGGGCTTTCACACCTCTGAGATGAATAGAACTGAGTATCCCTGTTAATTACAGTAGGAAACCATTGAGAAACATTACCTGGCCTCACGCTTTCCTGTTTGACTTGCGAACCCTGGTTATGCGCGTTTCCTTGACGGATTTGACATCACCGACCAACCCCACCCACCAACCAGCCCGTTTGGCGACTCTGAATCCTCCGCACCAAAATTTGCAATTTCTTGAATTTTCTGCATACGCGGACCTGTCGCAAAGTTCAAAATTTCACGAAAAAATTTTTTCTCCAGTTTTGGCCTAAAAAGGTCCCAGCGGGTCCGAATGTAAGTTTCCTCAGCGTTTAAGGTGGACCTTAGCCCTAAAAACCTGTTTTAAGGGGGTCAGACCGCCATGAAGGCAATAGTGCAGATTTTTCATATTTGGGACCCCTGAAACGCAAAATCGAGGCCCCCGCTATCCGCACGGCTTTAGGACCCCGGTTACGCGCTTTACCTTGACCTACTTGACCCCCCGAACAGTCCCCATCATATTTGGGGCAGTTTCGTGACGCTAAATTTTTTCGCTCAAAAACTGACATTTTCTGCATACGCGGACCTGTCGCAAAGTTCAAAATTTCACGAAAAAATTTTTTCTCCAGTTTTGGCCTAAAAAGGTCCCAGCGGGTCCGAATGTAAATTTCCTCAGCGTTTAAGGTGGACCTTAGCCCTAAAAACCTGTTTTAAGGGGGTCAGACCGCCATGAAGGCAATAGTGCAGATTTTTCATATTTGGGACCCCTGAAACGCAAAATCGAGGCCCCCGCTATCCGCACGGCTTTAGGACCCCGGTTACGCGCTTTACCTTGACCTACTTGACCCCCCGAACAGTCCCCATCATATTTGGGGCAGTTTCGTGACGCTAAATTTTTTCGCTCAAAAACTGACATTTTCTGCATACGCGGACCTGTCGCAAAGTTCAAAATTTCATGAAAATTTTTTTTCTCCAGTTTTGGCCTAAAAAGGTCCCAGCGGGTCCGAATGTAAGTTTCCTCAGCGTTTAAGGTGGACCTTAGCCCTAAAAACCTGTTTTAAGGGGGTCAGACCGCCATGAAGGCAATAGTGCAGAATTTTCATATTTGGGACCCCTGAAAGGCAAAATCGAGGCCCCCGCTATCCGCACGGCTTTAGGACCCCGGTTACGCGCTTTACCTTGACCTACTTGACCCCCCAAACAGTCCCCATCATATTTGGGGCAGTTTCGTGACGCTAAATTTTTTCGCTCAAAAACTGACATTTTCTGCATACGCGGACCTGTCGCAAAGTTCAAAATTTCATGAAAATTTTTTTTCTCCAGTTTTGGCCTAAAATGGTCCCAGCGGGTCCGAATGTAAATTTCCTCAGCGTTTAAGGTGGACCTTAGCCCTAAAAACCTGTTTTAAGGGGGTCAGACCGCCATGAAGGCAATAGTGCGGAATTTTCATATTTGGGACCCCTGAAAGGCAAAATCGAGGCCCCCGCTATCCGCACCGCTTTAGGACCCCGGTTACGCGCTTTACCTTGACCTACTTGACCCCCCGCACAGACCCCATCATCCCTGGGGCGGTTTCATGACTCTAAGTTTTTTCGCTCAAAAACTGACATTGACTGCATACGCGCACCTGTCCAACAAGGACAGTTTAGGCTAGTCTTAAATATAAAGCCTATGAAATCCCCACTTTTGGCCTGGAAATGCCCCGGGAGACAATGACATTGTCATCCCGGGGCATTTCCAGGCCAAAAGTGGGGATTTCATAGGCGGTTCCAATCCATCTCCAACGTATATAGCCCGCAAACACGTGTGTGGCTGGGCTTTCACACCTCTGAGATGAATAGAACTGAGTATCCCTGTTAATTACAGTAGGAAACCATTGAGAAACATTACCTGGCCTCACGCTTTCCTGTTTGACTTGCGAACCCTGGTTATGCGCGTTTCCTTGACGGATTTGACATCACCGACCAACCCCACCCACCAACCAGCCCGTTTGGCGACTCTGAATCCTCCGCACCAAAATTTGCAATTTCTTGAATTTTCTGCATACGCGGACCTGTCGCAAAGTTCAAAATTTCACGAAAAAATTTTTTCTCCAGTTTTGGCCTAAAAAGGTCCCAGCGGGTCCGAATGTAAGTTTCCTCAGCGTTTAAGGTGGACCTTAGCCCTAAAAACCTGTTTTAAGGGGGTCAGACCGCCATGAAGGCAATAGTGCAGATTTTTCATATTTGGGACCCCTGAAACGCAAAATCGAGGCCCCCGCTATCCGCACGGCTTTAGGACCCCGGTTACGCGCTTTACCTTGACCTACTTGACCCCCCGAACAGTCCCCATCATATTTGGGGCAGTTTCGTGACGCTAAATTTTTTCGCTCAAAAACTGACATTTTCTGCATACGCGGACCTGTCGCAAAGTTCAAAATTTCACGAAAAAATTTTTTCTCCAGTTTTGGCCTAAAAAGGTCCCAGCGGGTCCGAATGTAAATTTCCTCAGCGTTTAAGGTGGACCTTAGCCCTAAAAACCTGTTTTAAGGGGGTCAGACCGCCATGAAGGCAATAGTGCAGATTTTTCATATTTGGGACCCCTGAAACGCAAAATCGAGGCCCCCGCTATCCGCACGGCTTTAGGACCCCGGTTACGCGCTTTACCTTGACCTACTTGACCCCCCGAACAGTCCCCATCATATTTGGGGCAGTTTCGTGACGCTAAATTTTTTCGCTCAAAAACTGACATTTTCTGCATACGCGGACCTGTCGCAAAGTTCAAAATTTCATGAAAATTTTTTTTCTCCAGTTTTGGCCTAAAAAGGTCCCAGCGGGTCCGAATGTAAGTTTCCTCAGCGTTTAAGGTGGACCTTAGCCCTAAAAACCTGTTTTAAGGGGGTCAGACCGCCATGAAGGCAATAGTGCAGAATTTTCATATTTGGGACCCCTGAAAGGCAAAATCGAGGCCCCCGCTATCCGCACGGCTTTAGGACCCCGGTTACGCGCTTTACCTTGACCTACTTGACCCCCCAAACAGTCCCCATCATATTTGGGGCAGTTTCGTGACGCTAAATTTTTTCGCTCAAAAACTGACATTTTCTGCATACGCGGACCTGTCGCAAAGTTCAAAATTTCATGAAAATTTTTTTTCTCCAGTTTTGGCCTAAAATGGTCCCAGCGGGTCCGAATGTAAATTTCCTCAGCGTTTAAGGTGGACCTTAGCCCTAAAAACCTGTTTTAAGGGGGTCAGACCGCCATGAAGGCAATAGTGCGGAATTTTCATATTTGGGACCCCTGAAAGGCAAAATCGAGGCCCCCGCTATCCGCACCGCTTTAGGACCCCGGTTACGCGCTTTACCTTGACCTACTTGACCCCCCGCACAGACCCCATCATCCCTGGGGCGGTTTCATGACTCTAAGTTTTTTCGCTCAAAAACTGACATTGACTGCATACGCGCACCTGTCCAACAAGGACAGTTTAGGCTAGTCTTAAATATAAAGCCTATGAAATCCCCACTTTTGGCCTGGAAATGCCCCGGGAGACAATGACATTGTCATCCCGGGGCATTTCCAGGCCAAAAGTGGGGATTTCATAGGCGGTTCCAATCCATCTCCAACGTATATAGCCCGCAAACACGTGTGTGGCTGGGCTTTCACACCTCTGAGATGAATAGAACTGAGTATCCCTGTTAATTACAGTAGGAAACCATTGAGAAACATTACCTGGCCTCACGCTTTCCTGTTTGACTTGCGAACCCTGGTTATGCGCGTTTCCTTGACGGATTTGACATCACCGACCAACCCCACCCACCAACCAGCCCGTTTGGCGACTCTGAATCCTCCGCACCAAAATTTGCAATTTCTTGAATTTTCTGCATACGCGGACCTGTCGCAAAGTTCAAAATTTCACGAAAAAATTTTTTCTCCAGTTTTGGCCTAAAAAGGTCCCAGCGGGTCCGAATGTAAGTTTCCTCAGCGTTTAAGGTGGACCTTAGCCCTAAAAACCTGTTTTAAGGGGGTCAGACCGCCATGAAGGCAATAGTGCAGATTTTTCATATTTGGGACCCCTGAAACGCAAAATCGAGGCCCCCGCTATCCGCACGGCTTTAGGACCCCGGTTACGCGCTTTACCTTGACCTACTTGACCCCCCGAACAGTCCCCATCATATTTGGGGCAGTTTCGTGACGCTAAATTTTTTCGCTCAAAAACTGACATTTTCTGCATACGCGGACCTGTCGCAAAGTTCAAAATTTCACGAAAAAATTTTTTCTCCAGTTTTGGCCTAAAAAGGTCCCAGCGGGTCCGAATGTAAATTTCCTCAGCGTTTAAGGTGGACCTTAGCCCTAAAAACCTGTTTTAAGGGGGTCAGACCGCCATGAAGGCAATAGTGCAGATTTTTCATATTTGGGACCCCTGAAACGCAAAATCGAGGCCCCCGCTATCCGCACGGCTTTAGGACCCCGGTTACGCGCTTTACCTTGACCTACTTGACCCCCCGAACAGTCCCCATCATATTTGGGGCAGTTTCGTGACGCTAAATTTTTTCGCTCAAAAACTGACATTTTCTGCATACGCGGACCTGTCGCAAAGTTCAAAATTTCATGAAAATTTTTTTTCTCCAGTTTTGGCCTAAAAAGGTCCCAGCGGGTCCGAATGTAAGTTTCCTCAGCGTTTAAGGTGGACCTTAGCCCTAAAAACCTGTTTTAAGGGGGTCAGACCGCCATGAAGGCAATAGTGCAGAATTTTCATATTTGGGACCCCTGAAAGGCAAAATCGAGGCCCCCGCTATCCGCACGGCTTTAGGACCCCGGTTACGCGCTTTACCTTGACCTACTTGACCCCCCAAACAGTCCCCATCATATTTGGGGCAGTTTCGTGACGCTAAATTTTTTCGCTCAAAAACTGACATTTTCTGCATACGCGGACCTGTCGCAAAGTTCAAAATTTCATGAAAATTTTTTTTCTCCAGTTTTGGCCTAAAATGGTCCCAGCGGGTCCGAATGTAAATTTCCTCAGCGTTTAAGGTGGACCTTAGCCCTAAAAACCTGTTTTAAGGGGGTCAGACCGCCATGAAGGCAATAGTGCGGAATTTTCATATTTGGGACCCCTGAAAGGCAAAATCGAGGCCCCCGCTATCCGCACCGCTTTAGGACCCCGGTTACGCGCTTTACCTTGACCTACTTGACCCCCCGCACAGACCCCATCATCCCTGGGGCGGTTTCATGACTCTAAGTTTTTTCGCTCAAAAACTGACATTGACTGCATACGCGCACCTGTCCAACAAGGACAGTTTAGGCTAGTCTTAAATATAAAGCCTATGAAATCCCCACTTTTGGCCTGGAAATGCCCCGGGAGACAATGACATTGTCATCCCGGGGCATTTCCAGGCCAAAAGTGGGGATTTCATAGGCGGTTCCAATCCATCTCCAACGTATATAGCCCGCAAACACGTGTGTGGCTGGGCTTTCACACCTCTGAGATGAATAGAACTGAGTATCCCTGTTAATTACAGTAGGAAACCATTGAGAAACATTACCTGGCCTCACGCTTTCCTGTTTGACTTGCGAACCCTGGTTATGCGCGTTTCCTTGACGGATTTGACATCACCGACCAACCCCACCCACCAACCAGCCCGTTTGGCGACTCTGAATCCTCCGCACCAAAATTTGCAATTTCTTGAATTTTCTGCATACGCGGACCTGTCGCAAAGTTCAAAATTTCACGAAAAAATTTTTTCTCCAGTTTTGGCCTAAAAAGGTCCCAGCGGGTCCGAATGTAAGTTTCCTCAGCGTTTAAGGTGGACCTTAGCCCTAAAAACCTGTTTTAAGGGGGTCAGACCGCCATGAAGGCAATAGTGCAGATTTTTCATATTTGGGACCCCTGAAACGCAAAATCGAGGCCCCCGCTATCCGCACGGCTTTAGGACCCCGGTTACGCGCTTTACCTTGACCTACTTGACCCCCCGAACAGTCCCCATCATATTTGGGGCAGTTTCGTGACGCTAAATTTTTTCGCTCAAAAACTGACATTTTCTGCATACGCGGACCTGTCGCAAAGTTCAAAATTTCACGAAAAAATTTTTTCTCCAGTTTTGGCCTAAAAAGGTCCCAGCGGGTCCGAATGTAAATTTCCTCAGCGTTTAAGGTGGACCTTAGCCCTAAAAACCTGTTTTAAGGGGGTCAGACCGCCATGAAGGCAATAGTGCAGATTTTTCATATTTGGGACCCCTGAAACGCAAAATCGAGGCCCCCGCTATCCGCACGGCTTTAGGACCCCGGTTACGCGCTTTACCTTGACCTACTTGACCCCCCGAACAGTCCCCATCATATTTGGGGCAGTTTCGTGACGCTAAATTTTTTCGCTCAAAAACTGACATTTTCTGCATACGCGGACCTGTCGCAAAGTTCAAAATTTCATGAAAATTTTTTTTCTCCAGTTTTGGCCTAAAAAGGTCCCAGCGGGTCCGAATGTAAGTTTCCTCAGCGTTTAAGGTGGACCTTAGCCCTAAAAACCTGTTTTAAGGGGGTCAGACCGCCATGAAGGCAATAGTGCAGAATTTTCATATTTGGGACCCCTGAAAGGCAAAATCGAGGCCCCCGCTATCCGCACGGCTTTAGGACCCCGGTTACGCGCTTTACCTTGACCTACTTGACCCCCCAAACAGTCCCCATCATATTTGGGGCAGTTTCGTGACGCTAAATTTTTTCGCTCAAAAACTGACATTTTCTGCATACGCGGACCTGTCGCAAAGTTCAAAATTTCATGAAAATTTTTTTTCTCCAGTTTTGGCCTAAAATGGTCCCAGCGGGTCCGAATGTAAATTTCCTCAGCGTTTAAGGTGGACCTTAGCCCTAAAAACCTGTTTTAAGGGGGTCAGACCGCCATGAAGGCAATAGTGCGGAATTTTCATATTTGGGACCCCTGAAAGGCAAAATCGAGGCCCCCGCTATCCGCACCGCTTTAGGACCCCGGTTACGCGCTTTACCTTGACCTACTTGACCCCCCGCACAGACCCCATCATCCCTGGGGCGGTTTCATGACTCTAAGTTTTTTCGCTCAAAAACTGACATTGACT
Organism: Mactra quadrangularis; assembly: GCA_025267735.1. Classification (NCBI taxonomy): domain Eukaryota; kingdom Metazoa; phylum Mollusca; class Bivalvia; order Venerida; family Mactridae; genus Mactra; species Mactra quadrangularis. The sequence continues at coordinate 16,901 of JAMOLF010000087.1, forward strand.
GCATACGCGCACCTGTCCAACAAGGACAGTTTAGGCTAGTCTTAAATATAAAGCCTATGAAATCCCCACTTTTGGCCTGGAAATGCCCCGGGAGACAATGACATTGTCATCCCGGGGCATTTCCAGGCCAAAAGTGGGGATTTCATAGGCGGTTCCAATCCATCTCCAACGTATATAGCCCGCAAACACGTGTGTGGCTGGGCTTTCACACCTCTGAGATGAATAGAACTGAGTATCCCTGTTAATTACAGTAGGAAACCATTGAGAAACATTACCTGGCCTCACGCTTTCCTGTTTGACTTGCGAACCCTGGTTATGCGCGTTTCCTTGACGGATTTGACATCACCGACCAACCCCACCCACCAACCAGCCCGTTTGGCGACTCTGAATCCTCCGCACCAAAATTTGCAATTTCTTGAATTTTCTGCATACGCGGACCTGTCGCAAAGTTCAAAATTTCACGAAAAAATTTTTTCTCCAGTTTTGGCCTAAAAAGGTCCCAGCGGGTCCGAATGTAAGTTTCCTCAGCGTTTAAGGTGGACCTTAGCCCTAAAAACCTGTTTTAAGGGGGTCAGACCGCCATGAAGGCAATAGTGCAGATTTTTCATATTTGGGACCCCTGAAACGCAAAATCGAGGCCCCCGCTATCCGCACGGCTTTAGGACCCCGGTTACGCGCTTTACCTTGACCTACTTGACCCCCCGAACAGTCCCCATCATATTTGGGGCAGTTTCGTGACGCTAAATTTTTTCGCTCAAAAACTGACATTTTCTGCATACGCGGACCTGTCGCAAAGTTCAAAATTTCACGAAAAAATTTTTTCTCCAGTTTTGGCCTAAAAAGGTCCCAGCGGGTCCGAATGTAAATTTCCTCAGCGTTTAAGGTGGACCTTAGCCCTAAAAACCTGTTTTAAGGGGGTCAGACCGCCATGAAGGCAATAGTGCAGATTTTTCATATTTGGGACCCCTGAAACGCAAAATCGAGGCCCCCGCTATCCGCACGGCTTTAGGACCCCGGTTACGCGCTTTACCTTGACCTACTTGACCCCCCGAACAGTCCCCATCATATTTGGGGCAGTTTCGTGACGCTAAATTTTTTCGCTCAAAAACTGACATTTTCTGCATACGCGGACCTGTCGCAAAGTTCAAAATTTCATGAAAATTTTTTTTCTCCAGTTTTGGCCTAAAAAGGTCCCAGCGGGTCCGAATGTAAGTTTCCTCAGCGTTTAAGGTGGACCTTAGCCCTAAAAACCTGTTTTAAGGGGGTCAGACCGCCATGAAGGCAATAGTGCAGAATTTTCATATTTGGGACCCCTGAAAGGCAAAATCGAGGCCCCCGCTATCCGCACGGCTTTAGGACCCCGGTTACGCGCTTTACCTTGACCTACTTGACCCCCCAAACAGTCCCCATCATATTTGGGGCAGTTTCGTGACGCTAAATTTTTTCGCTCAAAAACTGACATTTTCTGCATACGCGGACCTGTCGCAAAGTTCAAAATTTCATGAAAATTTTTTTTCTCCAGTTTTGGCCTAAAATGGTCCCAGCGGGTCCGAATGTAAATTTCCTCAGCGTTTAAGGTGGACCTTAGCCCTAAAAACCTGTTTTAAGGGGGTCAGACCGCCATGAAGGCAATAGTGCGGAATTTTCATATTTGGGACCCCTGAAAGGCAAAATCGAGGCCCCCGCTATCCGCACCGCTTTAGGACCCCGGTTACGCGCTTTACCTTGACCTACTTGACCCCCCGCACAGACCCCATCATCCCTGGGGCGGTTTCATGACTCTAAGTTTTTTCGCTCAAAAACTGACATTGACTGCATACGCGCACCTGTCCAACAAGGACAGTTTAGGCTAGTCTTAAATATAAAGCCTATGAAATCCCCACTTTTGGCCTGGAAATGCCCCGGGAGACAATGACATTGTCATCCCGGGGCATTTCCAGGCCAAAAGTGGGGATTTCATAGGCGGTTCCAATCCATCTCCAACGTATATAGCCCGCAAACACGTGTGTGGCTGGGCTTTCACACCTCTGAGATGAATAGAACTGAGTATCCCTGTTAATTACAGTAGGAAACCATTGAGAAACATTACCTGGCCTCACGCTTTCCTGTTTGACTTGCGAACCCTGGTTATGCGCGTTTCCTTGACGGATTTGACATCACCGACCAACCCCACCCACCAACCAGCCCGTTTGGCGACTCTGAATCCTCCGCACCAAAATTTGCAATTTCTTGAATTTTCTGCATACGCGGACCTGTCGCAAAGTTCAAAATTTCACGAAAAAATTTTTTCTCCAGTTTTGGCCTAAAAAGGTCCCAGCGGGTCCGAATGTAAGTTTCCTCAGCGTTTAAGGTGGACCTTAGCCCTAAAAACCTGTTTTAAGGGGGTCAGACCGCCATGAAGGCAATAGTGCAGATTTTTCATATTTGGGACCCCTGAAACGCAAAATCGAGGCCCCCGCTATCCGCACGGCTTTAGGACCCCGGTTACGCGCTTTACCTTGACCTACTTGACCCCCCGAACAGTCCCCATCATATTTGGGGCAGTTTCGTGACGCTAAATTTTTTCGCTCAAAAACTGACATTTTCTGCATACGCGGACCTGTCGCAAAGTTCAAAATTTCACGAAAAAATTTTTTCTCCAGTTTTGGCCTAAAAAGGTCCCAGCGGGTCCGAATGTAAATTTCCTCAGCGTTTAAGGTGGACCTTAGCCCTAAAAACCTGTTTTAAGGGGGTCAGACCGCCATGAAGGCAATAGTGCAGATTTTTCATATTTGGGACCCCTGAAACGCAAAATCGAGGCCCCCGCTATCCGCACGGCTTTAGGACCCCGGTTACGCGCTTTACCTTGACCTACTTGACCCCCCGAACAGTCCCCATCATATTTGGGGCAGTTTCGTGACGCTAAATTTTTTCGCTCAAAAACTGACATTTTCTGCATACGCGGACCTGTCGCAAAGTTCAAAATTTCATGAAAATTTTTTTTCTCCAGTTTTGGCCTAAAAAGGTCCCAGCGGGTCCGAATGTAAGTTTCCTCAGCGTTTAAGGTGGACCTTAGCCCTAAAAACCTGTTTTAAGGGGGTCAGACCGCCATGAAGGCAATAGTGCAGAATTTTCATATTTGGGACCCCTGAAAGGCAAAATCGAGGCCCCCGCTATCCGCACGGCTTTAGGACCCCGGTTACGCGCTTTACCTTGACCTACTTGACCCCCCAAACAGTCCCCATCATATTTGGGGCAGTTTCGTGACGCTAAATTTTTTCGCTCAAAAACTGACATTTTCTGCATACGCGGACCTGTCGCAAAGTTCAAAATTTCATGAAAATTTTTTTTCTCCAGTTTTGGCCTAAAATGGTCCCAGCGGGTCCGAATGTAAATTTCCTCAGCGTTTAAGGTGGACCTTAGCCCTAAAAACCTGTTTTAAGGGGGTCAGACCGCCATGAAGGCAATAGTGCGGAATTTTCATATTTGGGACCCCTGAAAGGCAAAATCGAGGCCCCCGCTATCCGCACCGCTTTAGGACCCCGGTTACGCGCTTTACCTTGACCTACTTGACCCCCCGCACAGACCCCATCATCCCTGGGGCGGTTTCATGACTCTAAGTTTTTTCGCTCAAAAACTGACATTGACTGCATACGCGCACCTGTCCAACAAGGACAGTTTAGGCTAGTCTTAAATATAAAGCCTATGAAATCCCCACTTTTGGCCTGGAAATGCCCCGGGAGACAATGACATTGTCATCCCGGGGCATTTCCAGGCCAAAAGTGGGGATTTCATAGGCGGTTCCAATCCATCTCCAACGTATATAGCCCGCAAACACGTGTGTGGCTGGGCTTTCACACCTCTGAGATGAATAGAACTGAGTATCCCTGTTAATTACAGTAGGAAACCATTGAGAAACATTACCTGGCCTCACGCTTTCCTGTTTGACTTGCGAACCCTGGTTATGCGCGTTTCCTTGACGGATTTGACATCACCGACCAACCCCACCCACCAACCAGCCCGTTTGGCGACTCTGAATCCTCCGCACCAAAATTTGCAATTTCTTGAATTTTCTGCATACGCGGACCTGTCGCAAAGTTCAAAATTTCACGAAAAAATTTTTTCTCCAGTTTTGGCCTAAAAAGGTCCCAGCGGGTCCGAATGTAAGTTTCCTCAGCGTTTAAGGTGGACCTTAGCCCTAAAAACCTGTTTTAAGGGGGTCAGACCGCCATGAAGGCAATAGTGCAGATTTTTCATATTTGGGACCCCTGAAACGCAAAATCGAGGCCCCCGCTATCCGCACGGCTTTAGGACCCCGGTTACGCGCTTTACCTTGACCTACTTGACCCCCCGAACAGTCCCCATCATATTTGGGGCAGTTTCGTGACGCTAAATTTTTTCGCTCAAAAACTGACATTTTCTGCATACGCGGACCTGTCGCAAAGTTCAAAATTTCACGAAAAAATTTTTTCTCCAGTTTTGGCCTAAAAAGGTCCCAGCGGGTCCGAATGTAAATTTCCTCAGCGTTTAAGGTGGACCTTAGCCCTAAAAACCTGTTTTAAGGGGGTCAGACCGCCATGAAGGCAATAGTGCAGATTTTTCATATTTGGGACCCCTGAAACGCAAAATCGAGGCCCCCGCTATCCGCACGGCTTTAGGACCCCGGTTACGCGCTTTACCTTGACCTACTTGACCCCCCGAACAGTCCCCATCATATTTGGGGCAGTTTCGTGACGCTAAATTTTTTCGCTCAAAAACTGACATTTTCTGCATACGCGGACCTGTCGCAAAGTTCAAAATTTCATGAAAATTTTTTTTCTCCAGTTTTGGCCTAAAAAGGTCCCAGCGGGTCCGAATGTAAGTTTCCTCAGCGTTTAAGGTGGACCTTAGCCCTAAAAACCTGTTTTAAGGGGGTCAGACCGCCATGAAGGCAATAGTGCAGAATTTTCATATTTGGGACCCCTGAAAGGCAAAATCGAGGCCCCCGCTATCCGCACGGCTTTAGGACCCCGGTTACGCGCTTTACCTTGACCTACTTGACCCCCCAAACAGTCCCCATCATATTTGGGGCAGTTTCGTGACGCTAAATTTTTTCGCTCAAAAACTGACATTTTCTGCATACGCGGACCTGTCGCAAAGTTCAAAATTTCATGAAAATTTTTTTTCTCCAGTTTTGGCCTAAAATGGTCCCAGCGGGTCCGAATGTAAATTTCCTCAGCGTTTAAGGTGGACCTTAGCCCTAAAAACCTGTTTTAAGGGGGTCAGACCGCCATGAAGGCAATAGTGCGGAATTTTCATATTTGGGACCCCTGAAAGGCAAAATCGAGGCCCCCGCTATCCGCACCGCTTTAGGACCCCGGTTACGCGCTTTACCTTGACCTACTTGACCCCCCGCACAGACCCCATCATCCCTGGGGCGGTTTCATGACTCTAAGTTTTTTCGCTCAAAAACTGACATTGACTGCATACGCGCACCTGTCCAACAAGGACAGTTTAGGCTAGTCTTAAATATAAAGCCTATGAAATCCCCACTTTTGGCCTGGAAATGCCCCGGGAGACAATGACATTGTCATCCCGGGGCATTTCCAGGCCAAAAGTGGGGATTTCATAGGCGGTTCCAATCCATCTCCAACGTATATAGCCCGCAAACACGTGTGTGGCTGGGCTTTCACACCTCTGAGATGAATAGAACTGAGTATCCCTGTTAATTACAGTAGGAAACCATTGAGAAACATTACCTGGCCTCACGCTTTCCTGTTTGACTTGCGAACCCTGGTTATGCGCGTTTCCTTGACGGATTTGACATCACCGACCAACCCCACCCACCAACCAGCCCGTTTGGCGACTCTGAATCCTCCGCACCAAAATTTGCAATTTCTTGAATTTTCTGCATACGCGGACCTGTCGCAAAGTTCAAAATTTCACGAAAAAATTTTTTCTCCAGTTTTGGCCTAAAAAGGTCCCAGCGGGTCCGAATGTAAGTTTCCTCAGCGTTTAAGGTGGACCTTAGCCCTAAAAACCTGTTTTAAGGGGGTCAGACCGCCATGAAGGCAATAGTGCAGATTTTTCATATTTGGGACCCCTGAAACGCAAAATCGAGGCCCCCGCTATCCGCACGGCTTTAGGACCCCGGTTACGCGCTTTACCTTGACCTACTTGACCCCCCGAACAGTCCCCATCATATTTGGGGCAGTTTCGTGACGCTAAATTTTTTCGCTCAAAAACTGACATTTTCTGCATACGCGGACCTGTCGCAAAGTTCAAAATTTCACGAAAAAATTTTTTCTCCAGTTTTGGCCTAAAAAGGTCCCAGCGGGTCCGAATGTAAATTTCCTCAGCGTTTAAGGTGGACCTTAGCCCTAAAAACCTGTTTTAAGGGGGTCAGACCGCCATGAAGGCAATAGTGCAGATTTTTCATATTTGGGACCCCTGAAACGCAAAATCGAGGCCCCCGCTATCCGCACGGCTTTAGGACCCCGGTTACGCGCTTTACCTTGACCTACTTGACCCCCCGAACAGTCCCCATCATATTTGGGGCAGTTTCGTGACGCTAAATTTTTTCGCTCAAAAACTGACATTTTCTGCATACGCGGACCTGTCGCAAAGTTCAAAATTTCATGAAAATTTTTTTTCTCCAGTTTTGGCCTAAAAAGGTCCCAGCGGGTCCGAATGTAAGTTTCCTCAGCGTTTAAGGTGGACCTTAGCCCTAAAAACCTGTTTTAAGGGGGTCAGACCGCCATGAAGGCAATAGTGCAGAATTTTCATATTTGGGACCCCTGAAAGGCAAAATCGAGGCCCCCGCTATCCGCACGGCTTTAGGACCCCGGTTACGCGCTTTACCTTGACCTACTTGACCCCCCAAACAGTCCCCATCATATTTGGGGCAGTTTCGTGACGCTAAATTTTTTCGCTCAAAAACTGACATTTTCTGCATACGCGGACCTGTCGCAAAGTTCAAAATTTCATGAAAATTTTTTTTCTCCAGTTTTGGCCTAAAATGGTCCCAGCGGGTCCGAATGTAAATTTCCTCAGCGTTTAAGGTGGACCTTAGCCCTAAAAACCTGTTTTAAGGGGGTCAGACCGCCATGAAGGCAATAGTGCGGAATTTTCATATTTGGGACCCCTGAAAGGCAAAATCGAGGCCCCCGCTATCCGCACCGCTTTAGGACCCCGGTTACGCGCTTTACCTTGACCTACTTGACCCCCCGCACAGACCCCATCATCCCTGGGGCGGTTTCATGACTCTAAGTTTTTTCGCTCAAAAACTGACATTGACTGCATACGCGCACCTGTCCAACAAGGACAGTTTAGGCTAGTCTTAAATATAAAGCCTATGAAATCCCCACTTTTGGCCTGGAAATGCCCCGGGAGACAATGACATTGTCATCCCGGGGCATTTCCAGGCCAAAAGTGGGGATTTCATAGGCGGTTCCAATCCATCTCCAACGTATATAGCCCGCAAACACGTGTGTGGCTGGGCTTTCACACCTCTGAGATGAATAGAACTGAGTATCCCTGTTAATTACAGTAGGAAACCATTGAGAAACATTACCTGGCCTCACGCTTTCCTGTTTGACTTGCGAACCCTGGTTATGCGCGTTTCCTTGACGGATTTGACATCACCGACCAACCCCACCCACCAACCAGCCCGTTTGGCGACTCTGAATCCTCCGCACCAAAATTTGCAATTTCTTGAATTTTCTGCATACGCGGACCTGTCGCAAAGTTCAAAATTTCACGAAAAAATTTTTTCTCCAGTTTTGGCCTAAAAAGGTCCCAGCGGGTCCGAATGTAAGTTTCCTCAGCGTTTAAGGTGGACCTTAGCCCTAAAAACCTGTTTTAAGGGGGTCAGACCGCCATGAAGGCAATAGTGCAGATTTTTCATATTTGGGACCCCTGAAACGCAAAATCGAGGCCCCCGCTATCCGCACGGCTTTAGGACCCCGGTTACGCGCTTTACCTTGACCTACTTGACCCCCCGAACAGTCCCCATCATATTTGGGGCAGTTTCGTGACGCTAAATTTTTTCGCTCAAAAACTGACATTTTCTGCATACGCGGACCTGTCGCAAAGTTCAAAATTTCACGAAAAAATTTTTTCTCCAGTTTTGGCCTAAAAAGGTCCCAGCGGGTCCGAATGTAAATTTCCTCAGCGTTTAAGGTGGACCTTAGCCCTAAAAACCTGTTTTAAGGGGGTCAGACCGCCATGAAGGCAATAGTGCAGATTTTTCATATTTGGGACCCCTGAAACGCAAAATCGAGGCCCCCGCTATCCGCACGGCTTTAGGACCCCGGTTACGCGCTTTACCTTGACCTACTTGACCCCCCGAACAGTCCCCATCATATTTGGGGCAGTTTCGTGACGCTAAATTTTTTCGCTCAAAAACTGACATTTTCTGCATACGCGGACCTGTCGCAAAGTTCAAAATTTCATGAAAATTTTTTTTCTCCAGTTTTGGCCTAAAAAGGTCCCAGCGGGTCCGAATGTAAGTTTCCTCAGCGTTTAAGGTGGACCTTAGCCCTAAAAACCTGTTTTAAGGGGGTCAGACCGCCATGAAGGCAATAGTGCAGAATTTTCATATTTGGGACCCCTGAAAGGCAAAATCGAGGCCCCCGCTATCCGCACGGCTTTAGGACCCCGGTTACGCGCTTTACCTTGACCTACTTGACCCCCCAAACAGTCCCCATCATATTTGGGGCAGTTTCGTGACGCTAAATTTTTTCGCTCAAAAACTGACATTTTCTGCATACGCGGACCTGTCGCAAAGTTCAAAATTTCATGAAAATTTTTTTTCTCCAGTTTTGGCCTAAAATGGTCCCAGCGGGTCCGAATGTAAATTTCCTCAGCGTTTAAGGTGGACCTTAGCCCTAAAAACCTGTTTTAAGGGGGTCAGACCGCCATGAAGGCAATAGTGCGGAATTTTCATATTTGGGACCCCTGAAAGGCAAAATCGAGGCCCCCGCTATCCGCACCGCTTTAGGACCCCGGTTACGCGCTTTACCTTGACCTACTTGACCCCCCGCACAGACCCCATCATCCCTGGGGCGGTTTCATGACTCTAAGTTTTTTCGCTCAAAAACTGACATTGACTGCATACGCGCACCTGTCCAACAAGGACAGTTTAGGCTAGTCTTAAATATAAAGCCTATGAAATCCCCACTTTTGGCCTGGAAATGCCCCGGGAGACAATGACATTGTCATCCCGGGGCATTTCCAGGCCAAAAGTGGGGATTTCATAGGCGGTTCCAATCCATCTCCAACGTATATAGCCCGCAAACACGTGTGTGGCTGGGCTTTCACACCTCTGAGATGAATAGAACTGAGTATCCCTGTTAATTACAGTAGGAAACCATTGAGAAACATTACCTGGCCTCACGCTTTCCTGTTTGACTTGCGAACCCTGGTTATGCGCGTTTCCTTGACGGATTTGACATCACCGACCAACCCCACCCACCAACCAGCCCGTTTGGCGACTCTGAATCCTCCGCACCAAAATTTGCAATTTCTTGAATTTTCTGCATACGCGGACCTGTCGCAAAGTTCAAAATTTCACGAAAAAATTTTTTCTCCAGTTTTGGCCTAAAAAGGTCCCAGCGGGTCCGAATGTAAGTTTCCTCAGCGTTTAAGGTGGACCTTAGCCCTAAAAACCTGTTTTAAGGGGGTCAGACCGCCATGAAGGCAATAGTGCAGATTTTTCATATTTGGGACCCCTGAAACGCAAAATCGAGGCCCCCGCTATCCGCACGGCTTTAGGACCCCGGTTACGCGCTTTACCTTGACCTACTTGACCCCCCGAACAGTCCCCATCATATTTGGGGCAGTTTCGTGACGCTAAATTTTTTCGCTCAAAAACTGACATTTTCTGCATACGCGGACCTGTCGCAAAGTTCAAAATTTCACGAAAAAATTTTTTCTCCAGTTTTGGCCTAAAAAGGTCCCAGCGGGTCCGAATGTAAATTTCCTCAGCGTTTAAGGTGGACCTTAGCCCTAAAAACCTGTTTTAAGGGGGTCAGACCGCCATGAAGGCAATAGTGCAGATTTTTCATATTTGGGACCCCTGAAACGCAAAATCGAGGCCCCCGCTATCCGCACGGCTTTAGGACCCCGGTTACGCGCTTTACCTTGACCTACTTGACCCCCCGAACAGTCCCCATCATATTTGGGGCAGTTTCGTGACGCTAAATTTTTTCGCTCAAAAACTGACATTTTCTGCATACGCGGACCTGTCGCAAAGTTCAAAATTTCATGAAAATTTTTTTTCTCCAGTTTTGGCCTAAAAAGGTCCCAGCGGGTCCGAATGTAAGTTTCCTCAGCGTTTAAGGTGGACCTTAGCCCTAAAAACCTGTTTTAAGGGGGTCAGACCGCCATGAAGGCAATAGTGCAGAATTTTCATATTTGGGACCCCTGAAAGGCAAAATCGAGGCCCCCGCTATCCGCACGGCTTTAGGACCCCGGTTACGCGCTTTACCTTGACCTACTTGACCCCCCAAACAGTCCCCATCATATTTGGGGCAGTTTCGTGACGCTAAATTTTTTCGCTCAAAAACTGACATTTTCTGCATACGCGGACCTGTCGCAAAGTTCAAAATTTCATGAAAATTTTTTTTCTCCAGTTTTGGCCTAAAATGGTCCCAGCGGGTCCGAATGTAAATTTCCTCAGCGTTTAAGGTGGACCTTAGCCCTAAAAACCTGTTTTAAGGGGGTCAGACCGCCATGAAGGCAATAGTGCGGAATTTTCATATTTGGGACCCCTGAAAGGCAAAATCGAGGCCCCCGCTATCCGCACCGCTTTAGGACCCCGGTTACGCGCTTTACCTTGACCTACTTGACCCCCCGCACAGACCCCATCATCCCTGGGGCGGTTTCATGACTCTAAGTTTTTTCGCTCAAAAACTGACATTGACTGCATACGCGCACCTGTCCAACAAGGACAGTTTAGGCTAGTCTTAAATATAAAGCCTATGAAATCCCCACTTTTGGCCTGGAAATGCCCCGGGAGACAATGACATTGTCATCCCGGGGCATTTCCAGGCCAAAAGTGGGGATTTCATAGGCGGTTCCAATCCATCTCCAACGTATATAGCCCGCAAACACGTGTGTGGCTGGGCTTTCACACCTCTGAGATGAATAGAACTGAGT
>JAMOLF010000088.1:0-27198 GCA_025267735.1 Mactra quadrangularis
AATGCATTAGTGGTTCTTGAATATATTTTTTTATTAACAATATCTTCATTAGTACATCCATATGAATCATGAGCTGATGATTTAAATAATTCTTTTCAACAATGTTCGATCATTTTTCACGGCACATCTATATTATTTTTTTCACATAAAATCGACATTGGTTCTAATACATTAATTAATAGTGTTTCTAAAGCAAAGATCTTTTGTTTAATGTCCATCCTTGATGAAATAACAGATCTATGAACTCTACCAGTAAAAGCTTGACGTAATTCTTGTGTTACTGTTTTTATTTTGATTTTATTTTCTTCGATTTGTTTTTCAACTTCTTTTAAACATTTATCATAATCAGAAGTTAAAAAATTATATTGTGGGTATTTTTTATTTAATTGCTCAGTAATTTCCTTTACTTCTTTTCTGAATGGTCTTTGATCAGTACCAATCGGAATAGCAATAGGTAAACCATAATTTCTTTTTGAATAATCATATACTGAAGGATCAAATCGGCCTTTTTCTACTTTTAAATTAACAATAAAATCTTCAAAAGCTTTTTGAGTATACTTAAATGCTTCACCATGGGTGGAATAATGGGTTTGTCAATGACCCAATATTTTAGTACCATCAGGTGATTTATATCAAAAATACAGTTGATTATCTGTATCTGCAGGATCTAATCCTCGATAAAATGAAAAATTCTTAATTCCGTTCATATTAAATATTTGGGCAGTTTGATTGTTATGTCCAAATGTATCAGGTAAATACCCAACTTGCATTGAGTAACCGGCATCTTTAGCCAATTTATTACCAATCTCAATGTTTCTTGAAATTGATTCTCCCATTGGAATTGTGTTGTCTGTTTGTGTATAGAAAGGTCCAACTAATAGTTTTTTATCAGCAATAAGTTTTTCCATTCTGCCTTTTCATTCAGGTGAAAACATCAGAAAATCTTCTATCACAGAAGCTTGTGCATCAAACGTAAATACATCATCATGCTTTTCTAAATGCTCAATTAAGAATTTCATATCATAATACAACATAGTACGGCAATCATCACTTGTGAAGTACCACTCTCTATCTCAGTGAGTATGTTGAACCATATGTACATCTAATTTTTTGTTTTTTGGCATTTTTATATCTCCAATTCTTTTATTTTGTAAGGCAGTAATATATGATTATCAATATTTACTTTTTTATTATATGGGTTAGCGAACCTGATAGTTGGTTTTTTGTTTTTTATTCTTAAAGAAGAAATTATACAATCTTGATGATTAAATTTCATATCAACCAATTTTTCTTGTGGATTTAAAATGTTATTTATTACAAATTTAGTCATTTTATTAGCAATAAAGTTTTTTTGTTGTGTTTTATAACTATAAGGTTTGAACTTAAATTTATTATATTCTTTTAAAGGATTTCCAAAAGTGAAAGATAAATCGATTATCAGTTCTTTTTGAAGTTGTGCAGCATTTGCCGCTTCTTTTCAACTTAAACCACTTGTTGAAGGACGTCATTTCATATCTCCTCTAGTAACAAGTCCATTGGTTCTAAAAAGTGTCAATTCAATATGATTTGGATGATCATAAAATTCATTTGTTCCCTGAGTAATAATTGAAAAGTTGCCTTTTTGAATAATTCCATCATTAATATCAACATCAGCTGGAAATTCTGAAAATTTAGCTTTTCAATTTTCTTTTGAACCACCGTTCTCAAAAGGAGTGATTGATAAGTTTTGCGACTTCATACAAACGCCTGATAAATTGTCGATAATTAAAGAAATTCTCTTTGATTTTAAATGATTAAAGGTTTTTATTTGTGTTTTGAAACTACCTTCTTTTCTATTGATAACAATATTTCATTCAAATTCAGAATTATATTCTTTAATTATTGTAATTATTTTTACATAAATGTAATTTTTATTTAATTCTTTCATCTCTTGAATTTTATGAATTTGTGTGAATTTATACTGCTCTCCAGGACTAAAGTCATAACTATCTCCTGCATCTTCAACCAGATTAAAAGATATATTGACACTTTTTTCTTTAAATTTTAGATTAATTTTATCTTTATTGACCGATATTAATTTATCAGCTTTTATATTTTTTATTATTTGATTTTTATTTTTAGAGATATCTATGTTATTAAAACTAAAGTTTTTAATGTTATCTTTAAATATTAATACATCTTGCTTATAAATGGGTGTCTCTCCTCAAGCAATGTTTTCACTATTATATGTTTGAATAACTATATTTTCATTAGCTATATTAATATCTTTGTTAACGCTTGAGTAAATTGTCTTTTTTTCGAATAAATAATTATTAAAAGGAGCAGGATTAAATATTACTAATTGTTCATCAGAAATATTTTTTTCTTGAATTAACTTTTTCATTAATAAATCTACAGCGGAGGAAATGTTTTCTTGAATTCTGCTTATTCGATGAATTTGGAATTCGTTAGTAACATCTGTATTGCAACCACCTAATGAATCATGAGCTTGGCCTAACATTAAGGGTTTTAATATATTTTCATTTTTATAAGTTTCGAAATCATACTTTTTATCATATTGACTATAATATATTTCGAGTGGTTCTAATAAATAAAACAATGAATCTTCAGCATTTCTAAAGCTTTTTTTAATATCGTATCTAGAGGATGCTATTGTTATGTGGATCTTGCTTTTTAAAGCTGTTCTTAATACACCTTTATAAACGTTCTGATCATAGTTATTAAAATCGATTGTTTGAAAAAATTCATCATAATTAGACATTAATTGAATATCTATATTTTTGTCTAACATATTTACTTTTTTCAAGAAATTTATTTGATCATGGATAAACGGCGCTTGATCGCCACCTAAAGGAAGAATAACTGTATTATCTTTAACTTTAAGATTTTTTATTCTTTTCATTAATTTTTGATAAAAATGTTCTGGATTAGCTTTTTCTGGATAATATTTTAACCCGTTATAAGGGTAATATTGACCTAATGAATAATATCCTTCTTGTAGACAATATGCTTTTAGTCTGCTACCATCCACACCTTCTCAATTGAATAATGTTGACTTTTCCAAAACATTTTCTGGGACACCACGTCATGCAACAAAATTATCGATTCCACTTATTTTAAATATCTGTGGAATATTTGCATTAAATCCAAATGTATCAGGAAGATAAGCGGTATTAGATTGTTTTACACCTAATTTATCAGCTACATCCTTGCCCATTTCAAAATTTCTTAATGTTGTTTCAGCTTGTGAACTAAATACATCAGGTTGTGCATATAACGGTCCACAAGATATATTCTTATTAAGTAATAATTTTTGAATTTTTTGTTTATCATTTGGATTTCATTTTAAATAATCATCAATTAATGATCATTGCCCATCAATAAACATTTTTTGATTATCAATATTGTTTAATAATTCTTTAATGTTATTTTGAAGTAACACATTTGAAGTATCGTAAGTAAAATACCATTCTCTATCTCAATGAGTATGAGGTATTAATATTATTTTGTTTTTCATTGTGTTTTAAATATCTCCTAGTAGTTAGTAATAATAAAATCTATTCCGCTTTATATTGTCCATCAACAATTACTTTTGAATGTCTTGCTTTGATGATTTCTCTATTTGTTTTAGATACAATTGCAAATAAATATAATCTCATTAAGCTAATTATATCTAATTTATTTTTTTGTAGGATTAATAATTTTTTATTTTTTGCTCTTTCATCATATCCATTTAATCAATTTTCTTTACTTTGGATATTTTCTTGATTAAACTCTTCAAAGATATTGAATCCAGTTACATTATCATAAATATGTATTTTGTTTGGATTAATTACAAATTCCACATGATCACCTATTTGAGTATTGTGAGATGTTGGGAAAACTATCCCTAATGTTCTGCCAATTTCATCACATCTCACTTGCACTAAAACATCATTACCAAGCAATTCTGTTTTTACCGCAACTCCTTTAAATTTATTTGATTGAGCATACCTTACTAATGAAGGTTCAACAATCGCATGTTCTGGCCTAAATGCAGCAACAAGATCTTCTTCAACAGGAATGCTATTTCTAACGGGATTTCGGACGATTTGCATTATTTTTGTTTTGCCATTTTCCCCAACCATAAATTCTGTTGGTGAAGTAAATTTAACAGGCAATATGTTTATGTCTGTATTACCAATAAATTTAGCAACAAATAAGTTCAGAGGTTTGTTGACTAGATCTAAAGGGGTTCCTATTTGTTGGATAAATCCATGATTCATAACAACAACTTTATCAGCCATAGACATCGCTTCAACCTGATCATGAGTTACATAAATACTAGTTGAACCTAATTCATTATGAATATCTTTTATTTCAATCCGCATTTTTGCTCTTAATTTAGCATCTAGGTTTGATAAAGGTTCATCAAATAAAAATATTCCTGATGATTTTGATATTGCTCTAGCTAAAGCGACTCTCTGTCTTTGCCCACCAGATAATTCTGAAGGTTTTCTTTTTGTATACATTTCCATGTCTAACATTTTTGTGACATCGCTTATTCTGTGTTTAATACTTTGTAATCAAACATTAATAATTTCTCAACGTTTTCTTCTTAAGTGCGCAAGTCTTTTTGGGTCTCTTGTTGAAGAAGCCTTTAATGATTTGTATTGATTTTTTAATGTGTTTATTTGTTTTATTAATTCTGGGTTATTTTTTCTTTTGTATTCTTTGTCTTGAATTTCTTTTAGTTGGGAAGTTAAGTCATTGAACTCTTTTTTATCTTTAGATTTAGAATTTGCCATTTTTGCTTTTATTCTTAATTTCTTGATTTTTGGGTTTATTTCTTCTTTAACAATTTGTACATTTTTTTTATGTTGTTCTTTTAATTTTTCTATTTTTAAAGCAGTTTTTTCTTTCGCAATATTTAAAGAGTTATAGTATTCTTCTTTAGCTTCTTTTGGGTTTGAAGATTTTTTAGATTTTATGACAAGTTTTTTTCTTGCTTCTTCTCTATATGTTAATAAATAATCTTTTTCAAGTTGGATTGCGTGTTTAAATTCTTTTAATAACTCATTTTTTCTTTTGTATTGTTTTTTTTCCATTTCTTTTAGCTGGGAAGTTAAGTCATTGAACTCTTTTTTATTTAGATAAATTTTAGCAATTTTTATTTTACGTTTTAAAGTTAATATTTGATCTTTACAATTTCCATCTTTTAATATTGCAATTTTTGCTTTAATAGCTTGCATCTTTTCAAAGTTTGAATTTTTTGCAATTGAAATCTGATGTTTATTGTGAATATAAGCTCGGTTTTTTCTGGTTTTGTTTTTTAAGCCAAATGAGATATTTTTTTCAACAGTCATGAATGAATATAGAGCATAATTTTGAAAAACCATTGCTATTTGTCGATCTTTTGCTTGAACACTATTCATTATTGCACCATTAAATTTTATGTATCCAGACGAAATTGGTTCTAAACCTGCAATCATTCTTAATAATGTTGATTTACCACATCCTGATGGCCCTAGTAAAACAATAAATTCCCCTGGTTTGATATCCAATGACATATTTGATATCGCTTTAATACCATTTTCATATACCTTATCAACGTTTTCAATTTTTACAGTAACACCATTGTTTACTTGCTTACCAATAGTATATTCGTCAAAATATTCTTTAAATTTAGCTTTTGCTTCTTTTTCAGGCAATTGCCTCTTTCATAAAAACATTATTTATTACCTCCTTTGATTCCTTTTAGTTGTATTTTTAGCGATATTGCATAAACAAAGAACATC
The DNA here is from genome assembly GCA_025267735.1 of Mactra quadrangularis. Classification (NCBI taxonomy): domain Eukaryota; kingdom Metazoa; phylum Mollusca; class Bivalvia; order Venerida; family Mactridae; genus Mactra; species Mactra quadrangularis. The sequence goes on from JAMOLF010000088.1 coordinate 5,778, forward strand.
GGGATGAATGACACATTAGAAATAGCTAATGTTCACCCATATCCTACTTCTTTATCTAATGCTGAACTTGCAATATTAAATGCTCCGGCATTAATAGTCATTTTTTCTGGATTACCACCAGAAAATAGTTGAAAAGTTAAGAAATTATTTCATGATCCCATAAATACTAGAACGAATTGTGTAGCAAATAAAGGGAGCATTTTTCTAATAGTTATTTTAAGAAATACAAATAACTTAGAATATCCATCAGTTTGAGCAGCTTCTTCCATTTCTGGTGATTGTGTAAGAAAGAATTGTCTAGCCATAAATGTAAGTATTATGTTAGCCATTCCACTGAATATTATTGCAAATAGAAATGGGGTAGGCATAAGGTCAGGATTTATGATTCCAAGCTGTGTATACATAAAATATGTAGGTACGAATGTTGCTTGACTAGGCACTAATATAGACACAACAAAGTACATCATTATTATGTTTTTACCTTTCATCGCTATTCTAGCTAAAGCATATCCTCCTAATAAGTTTAATATTGCATTTAATGTTGCGGACATCACTGAATATACAACTGAGTTGTAAATTCATATTCCAGCATAGTCACTAAATGAGCCACCCTCCCCAAACAAGGATGTATAGTTTATTAATGTTCAACCCCCAGGTGATGGAAATGGGTTAAGACCAGTTATTGATAACAAATGAGGGGATTTAAACGATGCAAATAATGATCAAAAGAATGGATATAATGAGATCATAGAATAAAATATTAAGAATGCATAAGAAAAGATTTTTGTAGTATTTGCAGAAAAAATATTTATTTTTTGAATTTTTTTGTACCTAATTTCAGTTAATTTGTTTTTGATTATAAAATCATCAAATTGCTCTATTTTTTTCATATTTTCTCCTTTTAATATGTTTTCTTATTTAATGGCATAAATAAATTAGCAAGGAATGTTGCTATCATCATGATTAATGATGTGGCAAATAAAATTGTCGTACCTAAACCAACGTTGGTAAATGACGCTGCTGTAGGTGGAATAATATAGGAATAACCTTTTAATATTAAAGTCATAAGTGCATCTGGGTTTCCAACGGTACCTGCTAATAAGTATGGACCGTCAAAGACTCCAAGCCCGCCGATTATCCCCATGAAAAGAGAATAGGCAACAATAGGCCCAATTGATGGCACAGTTATATTAAGAAATTTTTTAAGACCTCCGGCGCCATCGAGTTCAGCTGCCTCGTATTGAGTTTTATCAATTGTTGTAAAAGCTGTATTCATTGTGATGAGAGAGCCGGCAACACCACCTCATATTGCCGAAACTATAACAACTCACATAATCATTTTTGGATATAGATAATAGTCGATTTTAATAAGACCATCTGGTGAAATTAATTGTTTAAATATTATCGTTGAGGCTATTGCTGAAGTAACTTGCGGAAGGAAAAATATAGCAAGAAATAGCTCTTTGTTTTTTATTAATTTTGAATTTAAAACTCCCGAAACCAATAACGATACAATTATAATTACTGGAACAGAAACGCCTGCATAAAACAGCGTGTTTTTGAAAGCTGACATGAATTGTAATCCTGGATCTAGCAATTTACTTCAATTGCTAAATCCAACATATTCTAACTTATTTAATGACCCGGATTGAAGAGAAAGATAAAAGGCAATTACAATCGCGCTTGTGGAAAAAATTAAAGCAACAATTAATAATGGTGATAAAAATGCTCAACCAGTTACTGTTTCTATCGTTACCACTTTCTTCTGATATTGATCATATTTTAATTTTAAGTACTGTTTTCTTTCTTTTTGGATAACTTTTGCTTTAAAATTCATTTTTTACCTCTTTTCTATTCTCGAAAGAATATCTTTTAATTTGTAATAAGTATGTCTTGATACAACTTGTGTTCTCGAGAATAAATCAACACAAGTTAAAGATCTGTTAAAAAATGCTGAAAGTATATTAAATACAATCATAAAAGCTGCAATTGGTATTATTGAATATAATGATAATAATAATGCTCTAACTATATATTGGGTTCATTTATGTAATCTATGACCATCATAATTTATTAATCTAATCCCAGCTATCATCATACCAATTGTTTTACCTTCAAATAATGATAGTTGACCTAGATAATATAAGAACCCAAGCCCTAATGTTATAAGTGAACTATTTAAAATTGTAAATTTTAATATTCCAATCAAAAGAAAAAGCGATGTTACTAATAATGTAACGTCGCAAATTCAAGATAATGTTTTCTTAATATTATAAAATCAATAATATTTATCAATATCTTTGAATTCAACATAATGTCCGCTTTTTCTATAATATATTGTTGAATTGTTTTCTTTATTCATTTATTTTATTTCTATTAAGATTGTGCAGCGGCTTTCTCAGCTGCATATTTTTGATTAATCTTTTCTATTCTAGCAATGAATAATGCAACTGTATTTTTACCATCTGGACCGTAACCTAAGTTAGATCTCTCTACATTTTTGATTCACATATTGTTATATAAATCATAAAAGTTTTCAGTTGATCTTTTTGCATAACTGTCTTGTAATTTTGGAATAAATGCATTTTTTAAATCTTCTGCTGAAAGAGCAGTTGGATTATTATTTGTAATTCAATTATAACCTGAATTTTTTACAGCATTATCTAAAGCATTTTCTACAGGCTGTTTAGCAGTAGCTGCTCTAACTGTAGAAACAGCTTTGTTTGATGCTACCAACGCAGCAATATCAGGTTGCATTAAGAATCTAATAAATTGTTTAGCTAATGTTAGTTTTGCTCCAGTAACTTCCTTATTGATAGCATAACCATCAATTCCATTCTCAGAGAATGGTTTAGAGAAGAAACTAATGTCTTCTATTTTAGCACCAACTTTATCTGACTCAGCTTTCTTTTTTACTCCGCCAAATTGTCATTTAGCTCCATCCATAATTATTGTTTTTTGAGTTCCAAATGCAGCTTCAGCATTATCTGTATGCATAAAATTACTTGTTCCTATGAAACCAGGTCTATAATACCCTAAATGTCCAAAGTAATTTAATCTTTCTAATGTACTCATAGTTGGATGTGATGCATTTGTTCCAGTATAAAATTTAAATGAATCAACACCATCAGAATGTCATTTGGCTTCATCAAGAGGTGATGTAGGATCGTTAACATCTTTACCAAGAAAATCGTCGTTTCCTCCAAATATAGCTGTCCCTTGAATTGTTCCTGTAAAATCAATACCAGGGTCTCCAATAAGAGCAAATGGATTGTTTGTTTTTCAATCTGAATCTTTAACTAATTCACGAAGTTGGTGAGCAACTGAGAATAATCTTTGATTATAACCAAATTTACCAGTTGAAATAACACGGTCTATTGCTGGGTGGTTTGTTGTATCAGACTCAGTTCCTGTTTTAATATATTGCCCATTAAATCCAGTTTCGGATTTTAAAGCCGCGTTCATAAGGAACTCTTGAATATCTTTCTCATTCAATTTATAATTTGTTGAATGTCCATCTACCAAGTGGCAAAGAGGAGATGCTGCCGCTTTTGCTTTTTCTGCTTCAGCGTTAGCACCTGTACCAGCATCACAATTATTGTAACTTGCAACTGTTTCAGTATTATTCCCATCAATAGTAGGAACAGTTCATACGATATTTGGCCCCTTATTTGCTTCTTTTTCTATTAATGTAAATCCTTTAATAGTGTTTCAAACATACGGCATTTGTGGTCCTCAAATAACTGGGAAGTTTGCATATGTTTGTGTCCCATCTATTTTTAAAGGATCTATCATACCCATAGTGAAAGTATTAGCATCGAAGGAAATATCACCTTCAGGATATTTAGTTGATTCAATTTTTCACTTAGAATTTTCTGCAATATCTTTTAAATCCAGAGCTTGGAATCATTGCTCATCTTTCCCTAATCCTCTTTTTGCAGCAGAGGCATCAGTGATGGTTACATCAGGAATAAGATGTGAACCTTTTCATAATGCGTAATTAGCTTGTTGGTCTTTAACAAATCTTAATTTTATTGTTTTACCAGTAGCGTCTTTAAAAGCTTCTATTATTGGTTTTCACATACTTGCTTCTTCGCTTCTAATACCCAAGGTTAGATCACCTTTTTTGGAAGCTGTTCCACAAGAAGATATAACTGTTGCTGTTGTAGCGACAGTACCCACTGAACCTGCAAGTGCAAGCCCAGTTAGAATTTTCTTCATTTTCATATTTTCTCCTTTGTTACTATTTATTGTTATTTTTTTGTAACAATAATATATTAACAATAATATTACTATTATGTATCAAATATATATAAATATACATAAATAACTTGTGAGACAAGTTTTTTATTAAGTATTTATTTTTAAATACTTAGTTTATTATTTATAAAAATTTTTATATTTTATTTTCTCAAAACTCTATATTTTGCTTATTAAAAATCCTAAATCTGGATTTGGATTAACTAATTATTTAATTTAATATTTATTTAATTAAGGTGTTTTTTGTTGCTTTATTGGTCGATAATTTTCATTTATTTCAAATGTGTATAAATTTTTTACCGCATATTTATAAAATAAAATAACTGACCACTAAAAATGACCAATTTTTTATCATAATATTAAAAATAATTTAATAAAATTAATTTTTTCATTCTGGATGACCGCTTCAAACTTTGTCAACTCATCCATTTCATGCACTCTGGAATTTTTCTAGATTAACATCGCCCATTCCAGTTTTTTTAATATTTGCTCTAGGAGAGTCTGTGCCTCATAGTTTGCTTATGTGGATTTGTTCCATCATTCCTTCCACTATTTTATTATATCTATGACCTGAAGATAAGTTTAAATAGTTATTTCCATCATATTCAGTTTCAGGTACTGGAGAATCTAAAGCTGGTGAAAATGAAAAGAGTGGTAAAGCTCTACTTGCAGCTCATTGATCTCAGCCAGTTGAATGGTTGGCGTCAAATAATAATTGAGCTTTTTGAATTGTAACTGCTTGTTTATTGATGTGCGGATAAGAATATTTAACGATATCAGCTCCTTGTATATCATTCAAAATTAATTTTAATAATTTTATTGCCATTGTTTTCTTTTCACCAGTGGTGGTCGGACCAATTGATAATCCATCAATTCCTTTTGGTTTAAAGTCTGTAGCTAGTGTTTTAATTCTATCTAATGAGTTTGTTCTATTTTTTGGCAAGCTAGTTTTAATGAATTTTAACATTCATGCTAGTCCTGGAGAAATAATTCCCGCTTCTCCTCTAGCTATAAATTCACCATGTCCTGTCCCTGAGATTTGAGTACGAGCACCATAATCAAATATTCCTTGTGATTGATATTTAAAATAATGATCATACATTCATGCACTTGTTTTTGGGTTTTTTAGGTTTTCTTTTGTGAATATACTATCATCTATTATGTGATGTTGGATTGCACTTTTATCCCCTATTGCTTGTTGGATTGAATCTGCATATAAATAATCTAGTCTAGGGTCAGCGGTTCATGGAGTTTCTACTATTGAACCATCGGCCATTTGTGTACCTCTTGGAGCAAAACATTTTTTTGCTACTACAGCAACATTATCATAAAAGAAAGACATCTTTTCGCGAGCTGTTTTTCAAATCTGAGGATTAGGTGTACCACTGTCCTTAGCATCTGAAACATCTGACAATGGTGTGTTTGGAGTTTCTGCATAATTAAATTTTCCTGATTCAGTTCCGGATGGTATACCATTTATATAATTAGTCATTTGATCTGGAGTACAAACTGGTCCATATTCTTTTGAACCTTCTATATTTCCCTTTTTATCAATCAATCTTGATTCATCATAAATTGTACCTACACCAGTTGCCCCGATAGGTATTAGATACTTACTTAAAATTAGGTTTTCATCTAGATCAATACGATAAGTAATTCCTGGTAAATCATATTTTTTATCTTTTAAAACTTCCAGCCAATTCATTGGTTGAGAAAGTTTTTCTTCTTCTCAAACATTTGCGTTAGTCGAAAATCCAAGATCTGGTATACCATCATTATTTTTTCAATTTGAATAATCATTCAAAGCATTTGTGGATGCTGAAAGTTTAACTTTTCAACCAGTTAAACTTTCAAAAAGGTTTAGTGTAGGTTTGTAAAATTGGATTTCTTCTGGCCTTACACCAAAATTAATTTCTTTTACTTCACTACTTCCGCATGATGTAGTAGCAATAGCGGGAGCAGATGTAGCAATAACACTAAGTGGTAGTAATGTCTTTAGTATTTTTTTCATATTTTTCCTTTCGCGTATATCGTATATACATATAAATTATATTGTTTATTTCATGCTTAAAAGGATAACAAACTTACTTGTTAGACAGATATTTACTCAATAGTTAATTCAGCTTTTGTAAATTGATAATTTTTATATAATCAAAACATATCTACATGTATTTTAATTTTTTCATTAGAGTTTGAACTAATAAATATTTTTTTAAATGCAACTAATTGTTTGTTTGGTGGTTTAATAATTGTTCCTAATATTTTTGCAAACACCAATATAGTTTTTTTACCACTTTTATTCGAATTATTAATAACATTAAGATTCACTTCTCTTTTATAAATACATGTTGTATGATTAATTTCTATATTAGTATATATAAAGCTTGAGTAACTTAATCCGTGCCCAAATTTATATAGTGGCTCGTTTTGATTTTTTTCCAAATATTTACCTGAATCTCTTAATCAATAATAAACTGGTAGTTGCGAAGAATTTTTTGGAATTGTAATACTCAATCTTCCTGAAGGATTATTAATTCCTAAAATTGTATTTTTTAAAGCTTGAGCCCCTCTCATTCCTGAATACCAAGTTTGAATGACTGCATTTGCTGCTTTTGCTTCCTTTTCAATTCCAATTGGGCGACCAGAAGATATTACTAGAATAATATTTGAGTTTACTTTTTTGATTTCAGAAAATAATTCTTGCTGAGCACTATTTAATCTAACTTCTGAAACATCAACATTTTCGCCACAATCCATTTCTGATTTTTCATTAATATTAATAGCTGATCCATTTGCATCAAATTCAGTATTAAAATTTCTAGCTGATGAGCTTCCTAAAATCATAATAACTTGTTTTGATTTTTTAGCTAATTCAATTGCACTTTTTAAAAGGTTTTTATCTTTGCTTCTTATGTAACAACCTTTCGCACTAGGGATGTTAAATACTGCATTAAAGGATTTAGTCAAATCAAGATTTTGAAAAGCAGTATAGTCGCCTAAATGATGATAAGCATTATTAATAACTGGGCCAATTAAACATGTTTCATCAAGATTTTTCAAAGGAAGTAATCCGTTGTTCTTAAGTAAAACAATTGATTCTTCAGCTATTTTTTGAGCTAAACTATGATGAGAATTAAAATCTATTTTTTCATATGCTTGTTCATCTTTAAAAGGTTCTTTAAATAAGTTAAGCCTTAATTTAGCATTATAAATATTAATAAGAGCAGCATCTATTTCTCTTTCAGATATAAATTTTTTTTGAAATGCTGAATATAGATTATTAAAAGTTTTGTTTCAAAGATCCATATCAACACCTGACTTTATTGCTGAAGAAATTGCTTCTTCATCGCTATTCATATATTGAATAAGATTGTCAATGGCACAACCATCAGACATAACAAAACCTTTATATCCCATTTTGATTCTTAATTCATCAATAAGTAATTTTTTGTTATTATGACAAGCAATTCCATCTATATCATTATATGCTGCCATACACCCCACAACATTAGCATCTATACATGCTTGCATGATTGGTAAGTGGTGCGATTTTAATTCATTTGGACCAACAGAAACACTTTTGCCATTATAACCACCTGTGGTTGATCCTTGGGCAATGAAGTGTTTTACAACTGCACCAATGTTATTTTTGCCAATTTTTCAACTATTGCCTTGCAGTCCAACTACAGCTGATTTTGCCATTTTCATCGATAAATAAGTATCTTCACCATAACATTCTTCACTTCTGCCTCACCTTGGATCTAATGCTAAGTCTAAGCAGGAGATTAATCCCAAATGTGCACCTTTTGAACTTACTTCTTTTGCAATAGCTGCACAAACATCTTGATATAATTCTCTGTTAAAAGAAGAACCAATGGCTAAATTAACTGGAAATACAGTTGCATTTAATCCCTGATGACCATGCGGTATTTCTTCTGAAAATAAAGCTGGTATCTTAATATTCTTCATAATTTCTTTTTGGAAATTATTTAGATGTTTAGCTGCGCTTTTTGGATCGATTCCATTTATAAAATTAACTTTACTTCATGGATCTGATCTTAATAATCCATATATGGTACCAATTGTGCCATATTTATTTAATTCATTTTTAAAAATTAAAGAAAATTCTTTTCCATTATTTGTAAAACATTCTCACCCATATAGGTTTTGACTTAGTTGGCCAATCTTAGATTTAATATCTAAATTTAACATTTCTTTTTCATGTTTATTCATATATAAAATTATATTACATAATAATTAAAATATTTTTACATAATGTGCAACAATAAAATTATGCACGAGAAAAAAGAAATAATTTTTAAAACTGGTGACATTATAAATCACTCTAAACCAGAAGACATTAATACTGATCATCCAGATTGACTTAAAAAAAGATTAGAGTGATTCCAAGATTTAAAATTTGGGTTTTTTGTCCACTTTGGTTTGTATACTAACATTGGGGCATTGGAATCTTGAACATTGTCACCAGAGGATCAAAAATGAGCCGCTAAAAAAGATCCAGTGTTTTCAAAATATTGTAAGGGTAATTATAAAAAATATAATGAATATTATCATAGTCAAATTAAATATTTTAATCCATATAAATTTAATCCAGATGAATGAGCTGAATTGGTCAAAAATTCTGGATGTAAATATTTTAATATAACCACTAAACATCATGATGGTTTTTGCCTATGAGATACTAAGGAAACTAATTATAAAATAACTTCAAAAAACTCTCCATATCAAAAAGATTTAATAAAACCTTTATATGACGCGATGAGAAAAAGAGGGATAGCTATTTGAACCTATTTTTCTAAGCCAGATTGAACAATCGGAACTTACTGAAGTTCAGAATATCCAATAATTGATCGAAATCCTAATTATAATCCTAAATCTGAACCTAAAAAATGAAATCAATTTGTTAAATTTGTTCATAATCAAATTAAAGAATTAATGACTGACTATGGCCATATTGATTGTTTGTGATTAGATGGTGGTCAAGTTAAACCTAGTAATAATCAAGATATTAAAATGAGAGAAATAGCCAAAATGGCAAGAATTACTCAACCTAATTTAATAATTGCAGATCGTACAGTTGGTGGAGAGTTTGAAAATTTTATAACTCCAGAAGGAGAAATACCAAATAAACCATTGGGTGTACCATGAGAAGCTTGTTTAACATTAGCAGACAATTGATCATGAAGAGAAAATGAGAAATTAAAATCTGAAGAATGGGTGATTGAAACTCTATTACAAATAATTGCAATGGGAGGTAATTTATTGTTAAATGTAGGCGCGGATAAATACGGTCAATTCCCAAAAAAATCAAAAGAGATTATGTTAAATGTCGGTAAATTTGTTAAAAGATATTCAGAAGGTATTTTTGAAACAAGACCTATTTACCCATGAAAAATTAAAAATTTTCTTTTTACAACAAAAAAAGATAAAAGTATCATATATGTTTTTATTAAAGCAGGAACAAATAAACTAAAAATACCAAAGGAAATGCATAAATATATTATTGCAAAAACATATAATAATATTCCTTTAAAAATAAACAAAAACACAATTGCAACGGAAAAATTAAATTATTATTTAGGTAGAACGATGATTAAATTATATAAATAAAAAACGCAAATTTGCGTTTTTTATACTTATAATAAATTTTAAATTATTTTATCATTTTTGTTCTTCTCAAACTTTGTCAACTCATCCATTTCATGCATTTTGGAAAGTTGCTAAATCGACATTAACAATTTCAGAAGAAGGTGAATCTCCTCCTCTAGGAGATTTTTTACCTCATAACTTTGTAATATTGATTTGGTTCATCATTCCTTCCACTACTTTATTATATTTATAACCTGAAGATACATTTAAAGAAGTTGTACCATAGTAATCTTCAGTTCCTGTATATTTATCAGCCTCTGATGATTCGGCAAAAAGTTTTATTGCTCTATCTGCAGCTCATTTATCAATTTTATCAGGAGCATGTAGAGAGTCAAATTTTAATTGTTGATTTTGAATAGCGGCAGCTTGATTATTAATATGTGGGAAATTAAATCTAACAATTTTAGCACCTTCTTGATCATTCATAATTAATTTTAAAAGTTTTAAAGCCATGGTTTTCTTTTCACCAGTTGTATCAGCACCAATCGCTAATCCATCAATACCTTTTGGTTTAAAGTCTGTAGCTAGTGTTTTAATGTCATTTACATTGTTTTTTCTTGCTTCTGTTAATTCACTTGCAATGAATTTTAACATTCAACCTCCTGCTGGAGAAATTATTCCATTTTCACCTCTGCCCATGAATTCAGCAGAACCTGCTGCTGTGGCTTGGGTACGAGCTCCAAAATCAAAGATTCTTTGAGACTGATATTTAAAATAATGATTAAACATTCATTCACTTGTTTTTGGGTTTTTTAGGTTTTCTTTTGTGAAGATGCTATCATCTAATATGTGATTTTTTATTGCATGTTGTGTTTTTGGTAGAGCTTGTTCAATTGCATCTGCATAAATAAATTCCAGTCTAGGATCAGCTATTCATGGCGCTTCTATTATTGAACCATCAGCCATTTTTGTACCACTTGGAGCAAAACAATTTTTAGCAACTACAGCAACATTATCATGATAAAGGGACATTTTTTCGCGTGCTGTTTTTCAAATCTGAGGATTAGGTGTGCTCTTATTGTCAGCTGTAACATTTGATAATGGCGTATGTGGAGTTTGTGCATAATTAAATTGTCCAGATTCAGTTCCGGATTGTACACCATTTATATAATTAGTCATTTGATCTACAGTACAAACTGCACCATCAGCTCCATTGGCTTTAATCAATCGAGATTCATCATAAATTGTACCAACAGCCGTTGTTCCAATAGGTATCAGATATTTACTTAAAATTAGTTTTTCATTTAGATCAATACGATAAGTAATTCCTGGTAAATTATATTCTTTTTTTTCTAAAGTTTTTACTCAATCGATTGGTTGGGATAATCCCTCTTTTTCTCAAACATTTGCATCAGTTGCATAACCAATGTCTGGAATACCATCATTAGTTTTTCAAGTTGAGTAATCATTTGCAGCATTAGTAGTTGCTGAAAGTTTAACTTTTCAACCAGTTATGCTTTCAAAAGTGTTTATTATTGGTTTATAAAATACTATTTCGTCTGGTCTTATACCAAAATGAATTACTTTTGTATCACTACTTCCGCATGATGTAGCAGCAATAGCTGGAACAGATGTAGCAACAACACTAAGCGGTAGTAATGTCTTTAATATTTTTTTCATATTATTTCCTTTCGCGTATATCGTATATACATATAAATTATATTGTTTATTTCATGCTTAAAAGGATAACAAACTTACTTGTTAGACAGATATTTAAAGTTCAATTATGGATTAAGTTTATCTTTTGAATAAATCTTTTTATCGATAGATTCTAATCTAATATCTATATTTTCAATTTTAATTTCAATATTTTTTTTCTTTTTAGAATTCTCCTCAACAAATTCTAATTGTTCTTGCAATAATTTTTTATGATTTTGGAGTAAATCTTTTCTCTCAATTAACATATTTCTTTTAAATGAATCATTAACAAGTGCAATAATATTAGATTTTGAAGCTTTATAAATTATCTCTCCAATACTTTTTTTAGATTTTTCTTTTTGAATAATTAGTTTATTTTTTAACCTTTCCACTTTTCCTTCAATTCATGCTTCTTGAGCATCTGCAGTGGAATCATTAATTGGCGATAATATTGTTAATTCAGTTTTTTTGTCAAATAAATGAATATGATTTAAACGAATATAAAATTTTATTTTATCTCCAATATTACCTGCTTCATAAGTACTAACTATTAAATCAATTTCAATTTCTAATTCATCTGAATAAACAGAAAGAATATAATCATTACCAATTAATTGCTTAAATTTAATTACACCTTTACAAACATTATGATCCATAACTTCAGTAATTTCTTTAACAACTGAAATGTGTTGTGGTCTAATACCGACATATATTTCTTTATAATCAACAATATTTTTATTTAAGTCATTTGAGATTTTTAAAATCTTTTTACCGATTTTAATTTCTTTATTAGATAATATAATAGCATTTACAATATTCATTTCAGGCGAACCAATAAATTTAGCTACAAATAAATTAGCTGGATAATCATAAAGATTTTGCGGGGTATCAATTTGAACTACATACCCTTTATTCATAACAACAACTTTATCAGCCATAGTCATAGCTTCAATTTGGTCATGAGTAACATATATTGTCGTAGCTTCAAGTTTTGTATGAATATCTTTAATTTCTTTTCTCATACTTGCTCTTAATTTTGCATCTAAATTTGATAGCGGTTCATCAAATAAAAATATATTGGTGTCTTTTGATATGGTTCTAGCTAAAGCGACTCTTTGTCTTTGCCCACCAGATAAAGCTGATGGTTTTCTTTGAAGATAATCACCAATATCTACAAGATTAGCAAATCTTCTTACCCGCGCTCCTATTGAACGTCTTCATAAATCAATCATAATTTTTCTGGCTTTTTTAAGTATATGAATTTGTTTTGAATTCGGAGAAAATCTTCATAATAATGGTAAAAATAATATTGGATTTGTCCTTATTTTCGATAATTCTTTTTTATAATTAGATATTTTTTCTTTTGAATTTGTTCTTGATATTTTATTATCGTTTTTTAATTCTTTTATTTGTTTATTTGTTATTTCTAAAGTTTTATAATTTTTTCTTAATTTTTGAATCGCACGATTTTCTTTTAACATTGCAATTTTTTGATAATTAGGGTATTTTGCTAGTCTGATTTTCTCTTTGAGCATTTCAGATTTTTCATAAGATTTTGAAATATTTTTTTTAATTTCCTCATTTATTTGTTTTACTAAATTATTTTTTTTACTTTTTAACTTTAATCCAAAAGCGATATTATTATAAACAGTCATGTATGGATATAAGAATAGTTTTGAAAAACCATAGAAAGACCTCTTTGTGAAGGTTGTAAAGCATTCACAATTGCTCCATCGATTTTTAGTGTTCCCGCAGAAATAATTTCTAAACCTGCAATCATTCTTAATGTTGTAGATTTACCACAACCAGAAGGTCCAAGCAAGCAAACAAATTCTTTTGGATTTATTTTCAAATTAAAATTATTAACGGCGCTAATTCCGTTGTCATATATTTTTTGAATCCTATTCATTTCAATAGTTGTTGTTTTTTGAGTTTGAAAAAATTTATTATATTCTCTCATCATTTCATTATCATCATTAACATTAGAAGTAATGTAATTTTTTGATGAGCCATATTTAGTGGTTATTTCTATTAAATTATTTAATAATTGTTTCTCCATAATTATCTCCTTTTATTATTTTCATATTCCATATCTATTAAGTAAGTATGGGTTTTTTCTGTTATTAAGTTGGTTTTACTAATACCTTCCAATCATGTAACACCATTTAAATAAATTGCTGTAAATGCTGATAGGGTTATTAACAGCCACCCAAGAAAAGGGAAGGAAAAAATTACACTAATAATAATTCTAGTAATTAAATATCTTTTTTCTGGTGGAAAACCATCCTTTGATGTAACTATTAATCCGCAAATTTTTTGGCCAAAAGTTTGTTTAAAAACCATTAATGTAAAGCCATAATACATAGCTAATAAAGATGAAGGAATTAATGTTGAAAGAAGTAATCTTGTTTGTTTATCTTTAACCATCAAATAAAAAGAAATTTGTATGATTACTATTATTGAATTATCTATTAAAAATGAAATAAGTCTTCTTAATAAAAATAAAAAATTTTTCTTCGATATTCTATAAGGGTTTTCTACTAGATATCCATCTCTTGAAAAATAAATTTGAATAATTTTATTTTTCACCATCAATTTCTCCTCTTTTTTGGAATTGAAGAGATATTACATACACAACTATAACTGGAACAAATGATATATTAGATGCTGCAATAATTTTAATCTGTCTATAAGGGTCCATATAAACACTTGCTATTTTAGATAGTCCAACAACCACTGTCATTCGATCAACATTACCACCAGCATAAAGAGTAAATGCAATAAAGTTATTTCAACTTCATGTAAATATCAACATAAATTGTGTTGCTGCAAGGGGTAGCATTAACCTTAATGAAATTCTAAAAAATGCTCCTGTTTTACTTAGCCCATCCACAATAGCTGCTTCGTCAACTCTAGAAGAAGATGACATAAAGAATTGTCTTACCATGAATGTTAAATATAAGTTAACACATGAAGAAAATATAATAGACATAAATCAAATGATGTTATTATTGTTTGGTAACATGTGTAATTTAGCCATGATAAAGTATGTAGGATAAAGAGTTAGCTGTTGTGGGATTAAAAATATTAATAGCAGATATCAAACAAAAAGATTTCTTCCTCGAAAAGCAATCTTAGCTAACGCATAACCAGATAAAAAATTAAACACTAAATTTATTATTGAATTACTTAACGAGTAAAATACAGAATTTCTAACTCAAGTTAAAGCAGAATCACCAATAAATTGATTATCAAATAATTTTTTATAAGATTCTGTTGTTCATTTTTTGGGTAAAAAAGCTGCATTTTTTAAATCATTAAACTCATTAATACCTTTAAATGAAGAAAAAAGTGAATATAAAAAAGGATAAAGAGTCATAATAACATATGCAATGATAATTGAATATTTAAAGATTATCATAAAGTAATTAAAGATTTTTTTATTTCTAGCCAATATTTTATTTTTATGTATAATTCTGGAAAATTTTCAGTGATTTTCATTTGAAATGGAATAAGTTTCTTGCATAATTTTCTCCCTAATTTCTTTTCTTATTAATAGGCTGAATTTTATTAACGATAATCGTTACTAACATAATCGTTGCAGCTAGTGTTATTAATATAACCATTCCATAACCTACATTGTGACTCACCTCATCAGTTGGTCCACTATTAACAACATATCTATAACCATATGATGCTCATGTATTAACATATGAAGGGGTAATTCTTTCAAAATATCCTTTTATTACAAAAGGAGCGTCAAATATAGCCAGACCTCCCACTAGAGAGGTAAATATTGTATATATTAAAATATTAGATATACTTGGTATTGTTAATTTAAAAAATTTTTTAATTGGACTTGCACCATCAACTGATGCCACCTCATATTGGGCTCTGTCAATAGTGGTAAATGCAGTATTAAAAATAATTATAGAACTAGAAGCTTGTAATCAAATGTTTTGAAATATTACTACTCATAATACCTTTTCGGGATTAAAATTAAAATCCATCTTTAAAATTCCATTAGGCCCTAGAATTTGTACAAAAACAAATGTAGAAGCTATTATAGAAGTAACTTGTGGAAGAAAAAGCAATGTCATAAAGATATTTTTTCCATATGTTTTATTGGTATTTAAGAGAGTTGCTATTAATAATGACATCCCAATCCCAAATCCCGCTGTTATTCCCGTTATTTTTAAAGAGACCACAATAGCATCTCTTAGTCCTTTATCTTTAAGTAATAGTTTTCAATTATCACTTCCTGCTGATTTTAAATTATGTAGATAACCAGATCTTGTTGTTAAATAGAAAGCTAATCCAACTGTCGCTAACATAAAGAATGATGATCATATAATCATAGGAATTGAAAATAAATAACCACGGACAGTTTCTTTTCGATGCCATATTCTAGTATGTTTGCTCAGCATACCATTATAGATTTGCTTTCGTTCTTTTAAAATCTGCTTAACTGTGGTTGCAGTTAAGTGACGAGGTATATTTTCTTTATCCATATTAGTTAACCTACCTTTCTATAAGAAACAAATGTATTATTCATAACTTTTAAATGATTTAACACTTGTTTGTCGTTTATTTTTTTACCAGGAATATAGATTTTGAATCTAAATTCATGGAATCCTGAGATATTTGCTGAGAAATTTGTTTCTCATGCAGTATTCATAGCTCAACAGTATAAAGATGGAGATGAAGGGTTGCGTTCATCATGAGCTAAGAATCTATTCTGATACGTTAGGGGCCCGGTTCAAACTAAATTAGAATCAGGCATTGAAATTAAAATATCTTCTTGTTTTTTTTCAACCTTTATTCCTTCTTGAATTGAATAATAATCAATTAAAGTCCCTGGCAATTGTTCTTTTCAAATTTCAAACATTTCACCCTTATCTAATTTAATTTTTGAATTTGTTTTGCAAATGGGAGAGAAATATAAAAATTTTCTAAACCTCATTCAATATCTTTTATCAATTTAATTTGTGCTTCAATTGTTTTTGTGTCATTACTAATTTCCAATCTTAAGCGATAATATTTTGTTCCTTTAATTTCAAAGTAGAAATCAATAACTGAATTTTCAATTGTTTGCTGAATTACTCTTATTTCTTTAATTTTTCCAACATGTCTAATAGAATTTTTCGTTTTTCGATTTCTTCCTGTTCATCTTCTTTGGAAGTTCATTAATTCATGTTCATAAGGTATTTCACCTAATTCATAAACTGGCGTAAATAAGCCATGTTGTTCTTTTGATAACAATTGTTGATTATTTTTTAATGACACTAATGAATATATTTCATGATCATTTCACTTAATTTCAAAATAATCATTACGATATGTTTTATTATTAATAATAACTCTATCTTTAATTAGTGGATTATAAGTATCAATAATGCTATCTGCTGCTTTCATTGAAGTTGGCGTAGTCATTAAGAACTTTGGTTGGTGTTTATTTTTAATTACTAATTCAATCTTTTTGTTTGCAGGAAGATTTGTAATAGCATACAATCTGTGATCTGGAGTGCCCATATATAAATGATTTTGATAGGCTGTCTTGATTTGTACATTATCTTTATATACTTCGAATCCTTCATTACTTAAATTTATTAATTCAGAGCTTGATAGATAACCCATTAAGGGAATCCTACTAATAATTTCACTATCATAAGGATTTTCAAAAATAATTTTTATTTGATCTTGTTTTGCTAATTTATGGACTCTTCTTTTTGTGTATTCATCCAATATTTTTGTTGATATCATTAATGCTCTTGATGCATATGTTGCTTTTTGATTAAGGATTTCTTGTGAAAGGAATGAAAAGGGATCTTCAATTGATTTCCAGTGACCATATGTATGTTCTGCAAAAAGAATCAATTCTTCTTCTAATTTGTTTATTAAATCAGATTTTATTTTTAAATCACAAATTAAATTATATTGTCTTTGTGCTTCTCTAAAAATCCGGACAGGAATTGGCATTGAACCAACTCCATCTGTTCATCAATCAGGTCAATCACCACTATATTCTGGAATTATTTTGTTTTCTTTTTTTATTTTTTCAAAGAATTGATCTAGCGAAACCATATTAATTTCAATATCAAGTTCTTTTCCCCATACTTCTCTTAATTGTTTAATTCGATCTCTGATAGCGAGATTATATGGAGCATTGTCAGTGTTTTCGCCAAGTACTGTAATCGGAATATTTTCGAATGGATAACCTGATTTTTCTATTTCTTTTAAATAAGCTTTTAGCCTTTTTAAGCCTTCTGATATTTGTTTTTTAGGATCAAAATTACCACTTTCAAACGAAGATTGAAGAATATAATTACCCATTGAAGTATTTACAAATCCTAATTCATTACCCAACTGATAATGTTCGCCAATTCAAACTAATATTTTTTCTCCTGTTGATGTTTTTCAATAAAATGGGAATTGTTTTTTAAAACAAGGGAACATTCCATGATGAGTATGGAGGCCAAAATAAAGATTATTTACACCATTTTCATACATTGCATTTGCATAGCCATAAGAATATCCGTTAATATCATTCGTGATTGCTGATTCAAATTTGATGTTATTTTTTTCAGCAAATCTTCTTGCTTTTGATAATGTTGAAGAGAATAGTTTGGTATTGGCTAATTCAGTCATATTTAAGTAAGAACCAGTAATACTAATAATTTTTTCATTTACCATTTTTAAAAAAGTCGTTTTTTCTTTTGGCGATGCTTGATTTAAAAATAGTTCTACAATATAAAATGATTCAGCTGTTCAAACTCAATCCACAAACTTACTAGGATCATTTTCATAATCTTTGATCATATCTTTTAAATAGTTAACTTGATTGGTTAGTATTCTTGTTTGAGTATCTGTGTATCCAATGTCTGTATGAGAGAAATGGATGACATTTAATTTTCATTTTTTCATACTATAATTCCTTTATTCATTCAGTATTAAATGCTTTAAATAATCCATCATATATTTGATACCAATTATTGATATTGGGTAGATCTTCAATTTTCTCACCCTTATAAAAGTTATAAAATTCATCTTTTTTGACAACAAATGATGAATTTGTTTTAGAATCTTTAATTGAGTTTAAAGTCGAAATTGATATTGTTGGTTCATTATCTGTTAATATTTGAACTATTGTTGAAGTAACTCATTCTGCTTTTTCTGAGGCTTTATTTTTATAGCCAATAATTGTTGGATTATCATTATTCTTGATTAGTACCTCTGACTTTCAATTCTCTTTATTACAAGTTACTATTCCGGTTGCAAATATACATTGTTCAATTGCAAATTTATCTTCTAATGAAGGGTCAAGGTATTTGTCAACCATATTTATAAAATTAATGGTTTTTTCTTTAAATTTTAAATCAATATTTTTTCAATCAAAATTATTTTCTTTGTTTTTAATCGATTCATCAAAAATATGATTAGCTACGTCAATGTTTGTTTGATGATCAATTAAAAATTTTAAATATTTTCCCGGACCATTATTACAAGAAGTTAATGAAATCATAGGAGTCGACCCTAACAATATTAATAATAGAGAGCTAATGTTTTTCATCATTAAATCCTTACAAATGCTTGCAAAAGCATTATTTTTTCTTTTGTCAAACTTCTGATACGATATTGTTTGCAGCTTTCAGGTACAATAAATGTTTCTGCATAATTAATGATTAATGATTTAAATTCATCATTTACTGATTCCACTATTGCTTGTTCACCTTCAACTAAATTAAGCATATTTACTGAATCGTGATTTTGAATAATCACTGATTTTCCAGCATTAATAGTAAATCTTCTTGTTTCAATAAATTGTGTTTTATGTAACCCAGTTTTTTCTTCTTTATATGAAATATTATTTTTTAAAATACTAAATCTATTAATTAATTCATTAACCGTTTTTTGAGTATCATATTCTTGCTGAATTACATTTTTTCCATGTTCAATATTTATTGGACGTGGTTTTCCATCAAGTCCCAATCTCCCCCAATCTCAAAGTTTAAAAGTAAATATGTAGGGAGTTGCTGAAATTTCAAGCACCATACAACCTTTTCCTGATGTATGAATCACACCAGCTGGATGGAGAAAATGATCATGTTTTTTTGCAGGAAATTTATTTATATATTTATCTACATCAAATTCACCTGTTTTTTGTGAATTTTTTAAGTCATTAATTAAATCATCATATTCAATTCCAGTTTTTAATCCTAAGTAACAAAATGGTTTTTGCTGATGATCTACATCAAGAATATAATATGATTCTTCTTGTGTATAAGAGGCATTAAAATGATCTTTAATATATTGAGTTGTTGGATGAACTTGTAAAGAGAGATTTCCCCCTCCAATAGTGTCTAAGAAATCAAACCTAATCGGAAACTCTTCACCAAATCTATTTCATACTGCGGGACCTAATAAATTTTTTGGTTCCATAAATACAATATTTATTGCCGGAATTTCGTAGTTAACTCCCAAATTATCACTAAATATAACCGAATTTTCTTCAGGTACTCCATCAAATCCTCACGCTCATTTTGAATACTTATTTTCACCTAAATTAAAATGTTCTTGCATTCATTTTCCACCCCATACTCCAGCATCAAAGTATGGTTTTAATCTGAATGGCCTTTTCGACGTATCATAAATTAACTTTTTCAAAAAAGGCGCTTCAATAATTTTGAAATTATTGGTTTCGTTTTCGATAAAATAATCAATTTTTTCTCAAATTTTTTTCTTAATTTTATCTGCCATTCTCCATTCAATGAAGTATCCCCGTTTAAAATTTTTTAATTTATCGCCTTCGTTATCTAAACCAAAATAAATACCTTCATCTTCACGATAACGAAGTTGTATTTCCCAACGGGTTAAATCCATATAATAAATAATTGAATTATTTGCAAATAAATGAGCACAAATACCGATAATAATATGCTTTTTATTTTTTATTTGTTTAACTTTATTATTTATTTTATGAAGATCAAAATAATTTTCATAAATTTTATTAGTAAATCTAGCAAATACACGATCTTCAGTTAAATCTTCTAAAATTGCTTCTCTAAATTCTTTTCGATTGTGATTTGTATAATGATTAGTATTTATAATTTCGCCATCATATCCATTATTTTTTAATTGTTTTATAACTTCATTTATCCTTACACCAGGATAAGTTTCAATTATTATCGAGCCTGTTTGATTAACAATTGAATTAATTTTTTTTAAGTTAAATTCTAAATCAAACTTAATAATTGGTTTTTTCTCATAGTAGGTCATTTTTATTCCTTTTAAATAATTATTTCAATATTAAATTCTGATTTATTAATAAATGAAATTTGTGTTAACACTAATTCATTTTGTTCATACATTTTTGTTAATATAATCGGACAAGACTGACCTTTAATATTTAATGAATCAGTCAGTTTCTTATTACTAATATTTGTAATGAATATTTGTTTTTCGATTCTAGTAATTATTTTCCCTGATTGGGCTAAAAGCATACATATATCTTCTTTTTTATATCTTTCAGGAATAAATATTGGTGTATTAGAAATGTTGTAATCTATTCCAATAACTTGTTGATTTTTATGCAAAGTTCTTTTAAATCCAAAATTACCTTTAATTTGAATTGGTTTTTCAGAAATAAAATAATTTATAATTCTCTTAATTCCAATTACTGTATCTTTTTGGTAATTAATTTCATCAATTTTATTTGGATCTATCGAATTGCAAAGATATCTTAATCCTTTATAACAATAAAGATAACCTTTACCCTTTATAGGAATTAAATCATTTGTTTTTGTTAATTTTTGAAAAACATTTCTAGCTGTTTTTCTTGAACAATCAAATTTAA
>JAMOLF010000089.1:0-27052 GCA_025267735.1 Mactra quadrangularis
TGTCGCAAAGTTCAAAATTTCACGAAAAAAAATTTTCTCCAGTTTTGGCCTAAAGTGGTCCCAGCGGGTCCGAATGTAAGTTTCCTCAGCGTTTAAGGTGGACCTTAGCCCTAAAAACCTGTTTTAAGGGGGTCAGACCGCCATGAAGGCAATAGTGCAGAATTTTCATATTTGGGACCCCTGAAAGGCAAAATCGAGGCCCCCGCTATCCGCACCGCTTTAGGACCCAAGTTACGCGCTTTACCTTGACCTACTTGACCCCCCGCACAGACCCCATCATCCCTGGGGCGGTTTTGTGACGCTAAATTTTTTCGCTCAAAAACTGACATTTTCTGCATACGCGGACCTGTCGCAAAGTTCAAAATTTCACGAAAAAAATTTTTCTCCAGTTTTGGCCTAAAATGGTCCCAGCGGGTCCGAATGTAAGTTTCCTCAGCGTTTAAGGTGGACCTTAGCCCTAAAAACCTGTTTTAAGGGGGTCAGACCGCCATGAAGGCAATAGTGCAGAATTTTCATATTTGGGACCCCTGAAAGGCAAAATCGAGGCCCCCGCTATCCGCACCGCTTTAGGACCCCGGTTACGCGCTTTACCTTGACCTACTTGACCCCCCGCACAGACCCCATCATCCCTGGGGCGGTTTCGTGACGCTAAATTTTTTCGCTCAAAAACTGACATTTTCTGCATACGCGGACCTGTCGCAAAGTTCAAAATTTCACGAAAAAAAAATTTCTCCAGTTTTGGCCTAAAGTGGTCCCAGCGGGTCCGAATGTAAGTTTCCTCAGCGTTTAAGGTGGACCTTAGCCCTAAAAACCTGTTTTAAGGGGGTCAGACCGCCATGAAGGCAATAGTGCAGAATTTTCATATTTGGGACCCCTGAAAGGCAAAATCGAGGCCCCCGCTATCCGCACCGCTTTAGGACCCAAGTTACGCGCTTTACCTTGACCTACTTGACCCCCCGCACAGACCCCATCATCCCTGGGGCGGTTTTGTGACGCTAAATTTTTTCGCTCAAAAACTGACATTTTCTGCATACGCGGACCTGTCGCAAAGTTCAAAATTTCACAAAAAAAAATTTTCTCCAGTTTTGGCCTAAAATGGTCCCAGCGGGTCCGAATGTAAGTTTCCTCAGCGTTTAAGGTGGACCTTAGCCCTAAAAACCTGTTTTAAGGGGGTCAGACCGCCATGAAGGCAATAGTGCAGAATTTTCATATTTGGGACCCCTGAAAGGCAAAATCGAGGCCCCCGCTATCCGCACCGCTTTAGGACCCCGGTTACGCGCTTTACCTTGACCTACTTGACCCCCCGCACAGACCCCATCATCCCTGGGGCGGTTTCGTGACGCTAAGTTTTTTCGCTCAAAAACTGACATCGACTGCATACGCGCACCTGTCCAACAAGTACAGTTTAGGCTAGTCTTAAATATAAAGCCTATGAAATCCCCACTTTTGGCCTGGAAATGCCCCGGGAGACAATGACATTGTCATCCCGGGGCATTTCCAGGCCAAAAGTGGGGATTTCATAGGCGGTTCCAATCCATCTCCAACGTATATAGCCCGCAAACACGTGTGTGGCTGGGCTTTCACACCTCTGAGATGAATAGAACTGAGTATCCCTGTTAATTACAGTAGGAAACCATTGAGAAACATTACCTGGCCTCACGCTTTCCTGTTTGACTTGCGAACCCTGGTTATGCGCGTTTCCTTGACGGATTTGACATCACGGACCAACCCCACCCACCAACCGGCCCGTTTGGCGACTCTGAATCCTCCGCACCAAAATTTGCAATTTCTTGAATTTTCTGCATACGCGGACCTGTCGCAAAGTTCAAAATTTCACGAAAAATTTTTTTCTCCAGTTTTGGCCTAAAAAGGTCCCAGCGGGTCCGAATGTAAGTTTCCTCAGCGTTTAAGGTGGACCTTAGCCCTAAAAACCTGTTTTAAGGGGGTCAGACCGCCATGAAGGCAATAGTGCAGAATTTTCATATTTGGGACCCCTGAAAGGCAAAATCGAGGCCCCCGCTATCCGCACCGCTTTAGGACCCCGGTTACGCGCTTTACCTTGACCTACTTGACCCCCCGCACAGACCCCATCATCCCTGGGGCGGTTTCGTGACGCTAAATTTTTTCGCTCAAAAACTGACATTTTCTGCATACGCGGACCTGTCGCAAAGTTCAAAATTTCACGAAAAAAAATTTTCTCCAGTTTTGGCCTAAAGTGGTCCCAGCGGGTCCGAATGTAAGTTTCCTCAGCGTTTAAGGTGGACCTTAGCCCTAAAAACCTGTTTTAAGGGGGTCAGACCGCCATGAAGGCAATAGTGCAGAATTTTCATATTTGGGACCCCTGAAAGGCAAAATCGAGGCCCCCGCTATCCGCACCGCTTTAGGACCCAAGTTACGCGCTTTACCTTGACCTACTTGACCCCCCGCACAGACCCCATCATCCCTGGGGCGGTTTTGTGACGCTAAATTTTTTCGCTCAAAAACTGACATTTTCTGCATACGCGGACCTGTCGCAAAGTTCAAAATTTCACGAAAAAAATTTTTCTCCAGTTTTGGCCTAAAATGGTCCCAGCGGGTCCGAATGTAAGTTTCCTCAGCGTTTAAGGTGGACCTTAGCCCTAAAAACCTGTTTTAAGGGGGTCAGACCGCCATGAAGGCAATAGTGCAGAATTTTCATATTTGGGACCCCTGAAAGGCAAAATCGAGGCCCCCGCTATCCGCACCGCTTTAGGACCCCGGTTACGCGCTTTACCTTGACCTACTTGACCCCCCGCACAGACCCCATCATCCCTGGGGCGGTTTCGTGACGCTAAATTTTTTCGCTCAAAAACTGACATTTTCTGCATACGCGGACCTGTCGCAAAGTTCAAAATTTCACGAAAAAAAAATTTCTCCAGTTTTGGCCTAAAGTGGTCCCAGCGGGTCCGAATGTAAGTTTCCTCAGCGTTTAAGGTGGACCTTAGCCCTAAAAACCTGTTTTAAGGGGGTCAGACCGCCATGAAGGCAATAGTGCAGAATTTTCATATTTGGGACCCCTGAAAGGCAAAATCGAGGCCCCCGCTATCCGCACCGCTTTAGGACCCAAGTTACGCGCTTTACCTTGACCTACTTGACCCCCCGCACAGACCCCATCATCCCTGGGGCGGTTTTGTGACGCTAAATTTTTTCGCTCAAAAACTGACATTTTCTGCATACGCGGACCTGTCGCAAAGTTCAAAATTTCACAAAAAAAAATTTTCTCCAGTTTTGGCCTAAAATGGTCCCAGCGGGTCCGAATGTAAGTTTCCTCAGCGTTTAAGGTGGACCTTAGCCCTAAAAACCTGTTTTAAGGGGGTCAGACCGCCATGAAGGCAATAGTGCAGAATTTTCATATTTGGGACCCCTGAAAGGCAAAATCGAGGCCCCCGCTATCCGCACCGCTTTAGGACCCCGGTTACGCGCTTTACCTTGACCTACTTGACCCCCCGCACAGACCCCATCATCCCTGGGGCGGTTTCGTGACGCTAAGTTTTTTCGCTCAAAAACTGACATCGACTGCATACGCGCACCTGTCCAACAAGTACAGTTTAGGCTAGTCTTAAATATAAAGCCTATGAAATCCCCACTTTTGGCCTGGAAATGCCCCGGGAGACAATGACATTGTCATCCCGGGGCATTTCCAGGCCAAAAGTGGGGATTTCATAGGCGGTTCCAATCCATCTCCAACGTATATAGCCCGCAAACACGTGTGTGGCTGGGCTTTCACACCTCTGAGATGAATAGAACTGAGTATCCCTGTTAATTACAGTAGGAAACCATTGAGAAACATTACCTGGCCTCACGCTTTCCTGTTTGACTTGCGAACCCTGGTTATGCGCGTTTCCTTGACGGATTTGACATCACGGACCAACCCCACCCACCAACCGGCCCGTTTGGCGACTCTGAATCCTCCGCACCAAAATTTGCAATTTCTTGAATTTTCTGCATACGCGGACCTGTCGCAAAGTTCAAAATTTCACGAAAAATTTTTTTCTCCAGTTTTGGCCTAAAAAGGTCCCAGCGGGTCCGAATGTAAGTTTCCTCAGCGTTTAAGGTGGACCTTAGCCCTAAAAACCTGTTTTAAGGGGGTCAGACCGCCATGAAGGCAATAGTGCAGAATTTTCATATTTGGGACCCCTGAAAGGCAAAATCGAGGCCCCCGCTATCCGCACCGCTTTAGGACCCCGGTTACGCGCTTTACCTTGACCTACTTGACCCCCCGCACAGACCCCATCATCCCTGGGGCGGTTTCGTGACGCTAAATTTTTTCGCTCAAAAACTGACATTTTCTGCATACGCGGACCTGTCGCAAAGTTCAAAATTTCACGAAAAAAAATTTTCTCCAGTTTTGGCCTAAAGTGGTCCCAGCGGGTCCGAATGTAAGTTTCCTCAGCGTTTAAGGTGGACCTTAGCCCTAAAAACCTGTTTTAAGGGGGTCAGACCGCCATGAAGGCAATAGTGCAGAATTTTCATATTTGGGACCCCTGAAAGGCAAAATCGAGGCCCCCGCTATCCGCACCGCTTTAGGACCCAAGTTACGCGCTTTACCTTGACCTACTTGACCCCCCGCACAGACCCCATCATCCCTGGGGCGGTTTTGTGACGCTAAATTTTTTCGCTCAAAAACTGACATTTTCTGCATACGCGGACCTGTCGCAAAGTTCAAAATTTCACGAAAAAAATTTTTCTCCAGTTTTGGCCTAAAATGGTCCCAGCGGGTCCGAATGTAAGTTTCCTCAGCGTTTAAGGTGGACCTTAGCCCTAAAAACCTGTTTTAAGGGGGTCAGACCGCCATGAAGGCAATAGTGCAGAATTTTCATATTTGGGACCCCTGAAAGGCAAAATCGAGGCCCCCGCTATCCGCACCGCTTTAGGACCCCGGTTACGCGCTTTACCTTGACCTACTTGACCCCCCGCACAGACCCCATCATCCCTGGGGCGGTTTCGTGACGCTAAATTTTTTCGCTCAAAAACTGACATTTTCTGCATACGCGGACCTGTCGCAAAGTTCAAAATTTCACGAAAAAAAAATTTCTCCAGTTTTGGCCTAAAGTGGTCCCAGCGGGTCCGAATGTAAGTTTCCTCAGCGTTTAAGGTGGACCTTAGCCCTAAAAACCTGTTTTAAGGGGGTCAGACCGCCATGAAGGCAATAGTGCAGAATTTTCATATTTGGGACCCCTGAAAGGCAAAATCGAGGCCCCCGCTATCCGCACCGCTTTAGGACCCAAGTTACGCGCTTTACCTTGACCTACTTGACCCCCCGCACAGACCCCATCATCCCTGGGGCGGTTTTGTGACGCTAAATTTTTTCGCTCAAAAACTGACATTTTCTGCATACGCGGACCTGTCGCAAAGTTCAAAATTTCACAAAAAAAAATTTTCTCCAGTTTTGGCCTAAAATGGTCCCAGCGGGTCCGAATGTAAGTTTCCTCAGCGTTTAAGGTGGACCTTAGCCCTAAAAACCTGTTTTAAGGGGGTCAGACCGCCATGAAGGCAATAGTGCAGAATTTTCATATTTGGGACCCCTGAAAGGCAAAATCGAGGCCCCCGCTATCCGCACCGCTTTAGGACCCCGGTTACGCGCTTTACCTTGACCTACTTGACCCCCCGCACAGACCCCATCATCCCTGGGGCGGTTTCGTGACGCTAAGTTTTTTCGCTCAAAAACTGACATCGACTGCATACGCGCACCTGTCCAACAAGTACAGTTTAGGCTAGTCTTAAATATAAAGCCTATGAAATCCCCACTTTTGGCCTGGAAATGCCCCGGGAGACAATGACATTGTCATCCCGGGGCATTTCCAGGCCAAAAGTGGGGATTTCATAGGCGGTTCCAATCCATCTCCAACGTATATAGCCCGCAAACACGTGTGTGGCTGGGCTTTCACACCTCTGAGATGAATAGAACTGAGTATCCCTGTTAATTACAGTAGGAAACCATTGAGAAACATTACCTGGCCTCACGCTTTCCTGTTTGACTTGCGAACCCTGGTTATGCGCGTTTCCTTGACGGATTTGACATCACGGACCAACCCCACCCACCAACCGGCCCGTTTGGCGACTCTGAATCCTCCGCACCAAAATTTGCAATTTCTTGAATTTTCTGCATACGCGGACCTGTCGCAAAGTTCAAAATTTCACGAAAAATTTTTTTCTCCAGTTTTGGCCTAAAAAGGTCCCAGCGGGTCCGAATGTAAGTTTCCTCAGCGTTTAAGGTGGACCTTAGCCCTAAAAACCTGTTTTAAGGGGGTCAGACCGCCATGAAGGCAATAGTGCAGAATTTTCATATTTGGGACCCCTGAAAGGCAAAATCGAGGCCCCCGCTATCCGCACCGCTTTAGGACCCCGGTTACGCGCTTTACCTTGACCTACTTGACCCCCCGCACAGACCCCATCATCCCTGGGGCGGTTTCGTGACGCTAAATTTTTTCGCTCAAAAACTGACATTTTCTGCATACGCGGACCTGTCGCAAAGTTCAAAATTTCACGAAAAAAAATTTTCTCCAGTTTTGGCCTAAAGTGGTCCCAGCGGGTCCGAATGTAAGTTTCCTCAGCGTTTAAGGTGGACCTTAGCCCTAAAAACCTGTTTTAAGGGGGTCAGACCGCCATGAAGGCAATAGTGCAGAATTTTCATATTTGGGACCCCTGAAAGGCAAAATCGAGGCCCCCGCTATCCGCACCGCTTTAGGACCCAAGTTACGCGCTTTACCTTGACCTACTTGACCCCCCGCACAGACCCCATCATCCCTGGGGCGGTTTTGTGACGCTAAATTTTTTCGCTCAAAAACTGACATTTTCTGCATACGCGGACCTGTCGCAAAGTTCAAAATTTCACGAAAAAAATTTTTCTCCAGTTTTGGCCTAAAATGGTCCCAGCGGGTCCGAATGTAAGTTTCCTCAGCGTTTAAGGTGGACCTTAGCCCTAAAAACCTGTTTTAAGGGGGTCAGACCGCCATGAAGGCAATAGTGCAGAATTTTCATATTTGGGACCCCTGAAAGGCAAAATCGAGGCCCCCGCTATCCGCACCGCTTTAGGACCCCGGTTACGCGCTTTACCTTGACCTACTTGACCCCCCGCACAGACCCCATCATCCCTGGGGCGGTTTCGTGACGCTAAATTTTTTCGCTCAAAAACTGACATTTTCTGCATACGCGGACCTGTCGCAAAGTTCAAAATTTCACGAAAAAAAAATTTCTCCAGTTTTGGCCTAAAGTGGTCCCAGCGGGTCCGAATGTAAGTTTCCTCAGCGTTTAAGGTGGACCTTAGCCCTAAAAACCTGTTTTAAGGGGGTCAGACCGCCATGAAGGCAATAGTGCAGAATTTTCATATTTGGGACCCCTGAAAGGCAAAATCGAGGCCCCCGCTATCCGCACCGCTTTAGGACCCAAGTTACGCGCTTTACCTTGACCTACTTGACCCCCCGCACAGACCCCATCATCCCTGGGGCGGTTTTGTGACGCTAAATTTTTTCGCTCAAAAACTGACATTTTCTGCATACGCGGACCTGTCGCAAAGTTCAAAATTTCACAAAAAAAAATTTTCTCCAGTTTTGGCCTAAAATGGTCCCAGCGGGTCCGAATGTAAGTTTCCTCAGCGTTTAAGGTGGACCTTAGCCCTAAAAACCTGTTTTAAGGGGGTCAGACCGCCATGAAGGCAATAGTGCAGAATTTTCATATTTGGGACCCCTGAAAGGCAAAATCGAGGCCCCCGCTATCCGCACCGCTTTAGGACCCCGGTTACGCGCTTTACCTTGACCTACTTGACCCCCCGCACAGACCCCATCATCCCTGGGGCGGTTTCGTGACGCTAAGTTTTTTCGCTCAAAAACTGACATCGACTGCATACGCGCACCTGTCCAACAAGTACAGTTTAGGCTAGTCTTAAATATAAAGCCTATGAAATCCCCACTTTTGGCCTGGAAATGCCCCGGGAGACAATGACATTGTCATCCCGGGGCATTTCCAGGCCAAAAGTGGGGATTTCATAGGCGGTTCCAATCCATCTCCAACGTATATAGCCCGCAAACACGTGTGTGGCTGGGCTTTCACACCTCTGAGATGAATAGAACTGAGTATCCCTGTTAATTACAGTAGGAAACCATTGAGAAACATTACCTGGCCTCACGCTTTCCTGTTTGACTTGCGAACCCTGGTTATGCGCGTTTCCTTGACGGATTTGACATCACGGACCAACCCCACCCACCAACCGGCCCGTTTGGCGACTCTGAATCCTCCGCACCAAAATTTGCAATTTCTTGAATTTTCTGCATACGCGGACCTGTCGCAAAGTTCAAAATTTCACGAAAAATTTTTTTCTCCAGTTTTGGCCTAAAAAGGTCCCAGCGGGTCCGAATGTAAGTTTCCTCAGCGTTTAAGGTGGACCTTAGCCCTAAAAACCTGTTTTAAGGGGGTCAGACCGCCATGAAGGCAATAGTGCAGAATTTTCATATTTGGGACCCCTGAAAGGCAAAATCGAGGCCCCCGCTATCCGCACCGCTTTAGGACCCCGGTTACGCGCTTTACCTTGACCTACTTGACCCCCCGCACAGACCCCATCATCCCTGGGGCGGTTTCGTGACGCTAAATTTTTTCGCTCAAAAACTGACATTTTCTGCATACGCGGACCTGTCGCAAAGTTCAAAATTTCACGAAAAAAAATTTTCTCCAGTTTTGGCCTAAAGTGGTCCCAGCGGGTCCGAATGTAAGTTTCCTCAGCGTTTAAGGTGGACCTTAGCCCTAAAAACCTGTTTTAAGGGGGTCAGACCGCCATGAAGGCAATAGTGCAGAATTTTCATATTTGGGACCCCTGAAAGGCAAAATCGAGGCCCCCGCTATCCGCACCGCTTTAGGACCCAAGTTACGCGCTTTACCTTGACCTACTTGACCCCCCGCACAGACCCCATCATCCCTGGGGCGGTTTTGTGACGCTAAATTTTTTCGCTCAAAAACTGACATTTTCTGCATACGCGGACCTGTCGCAAAGTTCAAAATTTCACGAAAAAAATTTTTCTCCAGTTTTGGCCTAAAATGGTCCCAGCGGGTCCGAATGTAAGTTTCCTCAGCGTTTAAGGTGGACCTTAGCCCTAAAAACCTGTTTTAAGGGGGTCAGACCGCCATGAAGGCAATAGTGCAGAATTTTCATATTTGGGACCCCTGAAAGGCAAAATCGAGGCCCCCGCTATCCGCACCGCTTTAGGACCCCGGTTACGCGCTTTACCTTGACCTACTTGACCCCCCGCACAGACCCCATCATCCCTGGGGCGGTTTCGTGACGCTAAATTTTTTCGCTCAAAAACTGACATTTTCTGCATACGCGGACCTGTCGCAAAGTTCAAAATTTCACGAAAAAAAAATTTCTCCAGTTTTGGCCTAAAGTGGTCCCAGCGGGTCCGAATGTAAGTTTCCTCAGCGTTTAAGGTGGACCTTAGCCCTAAAAACCTGTTTTAAGGGGGTCAGACCGCCATGAAGGCAATAGTGCAGAATTTTCATATTTGGGACCCCTGAAAGGCAAAATCGAGGCCCCCGCTATCCGCACCGCTTTAGGACCCAAGTTACGCGCTTTACCTTGACCTACTTGACCCCCCGCACAGACCCCATCATCCCTGGGGCGGTTTTGTGACGCTAAATTTTTTCGCTCAAAAACTGACATTTT
The DNA here is from genome assembly GCA_025267735.1 of Mactra quadrangularis. Taxonomy (NCBI): domain Eukaryota; kingdom Metazoa; phylum Mollusca; class Bivalvia; order Venerida; family Mactridae; genus Mactra; species Mactra quadrangularis. The sequence goes on from JAMOLF010000089.1 coordinate 9,671, forward strand.
CTGCATACGCGGACCTGTCGCAAAGTTCAAAATTTCACAAAAAAAAATTTTCTCCAGTTTTGGCCTAAAATGGTCCCAGCGGGTCCGAATGTAAGTTTCCTCAGCGTTTAAGGTGGACCTTAGCCCTAAAAACCTGTTTTAAGGGGGTCAGACCGCCATGAAGGCAATAGTGCAGAATTTTCATATTTGGGACCCCTGAAAGGCAAAATCGAGGCCCCCGCTATCCGCACCGCTTTAGGACCCCGGTTACGCGCTTTACCTTGACCTACTTGACCCCCCGCACAGACCCCATCATCCCTGGGGCGGTTTCGTGACGCTAAGTTTTTTCGCTCAAAAACTGACATCGACTGCATACGCGCACCTGTCCAACAAGTACAGTTTAGGCTAGTCTTAAATATAAAGCCTATGAAATCCCCACTTTTGGCCTGGAAATGCCCCGGGAGACAATGACATTGTCATCCCGGGGCATTTCCAGGCCAAAAGTGGGGATTTCATAGGCGGTTCCAATCCATCTCCAACGTATATAGCCCGCAAACACGTGTGTGGCTGGGCTTTCACACCTCTGAGATGAATAGAACTGAGTATCCCTGTTAATTACAGTAGGAAACCATTGAGAAACATTACCTGGCCTCACGCTTTCCTGTTTGACTTGCGAACCCTGGTTATGCGCGTTTCCTTGACGGATTTGACATCACGGACCAACCCCACCCACCAACCGGCCCGTTTGGCGACTCTGAATCCTCCGCACCAAAATTTGCAATTTCTTGAATTTTCTGCATACGCGGACCTGTCGCAAAGTTCAAAATTTCACGAAAAATTTTTTTCTCCAGTTTTGGCCTAAAAAGGTCCCAGCGGGTCCGAATGTAAGTTTCCTCAGCGTTTAAGGTGGACCTTAGCCCTAAAAACCTGTTTTAAGGGGGTCAGACCGCCATGAAGGCAATAGTGCAGAATTTTCATATTTGGGACCCCTGAAAGGCAAAATCGAGGCCCCCGCTATCCGCACCGCTTTAGGACCCCGGTTACGCGCTTTACCTTGACCTACTTGACCCCCCGCACAGACCCCATCATCCCTGGGGCGGTTTCGTGACGCTAAATTTTTTCGCTCAAAAACTGACATTTTCTGCATACGCGGACCTGTCGCAAAGTTCAAAATTTCACGAAAAAAAATTTTCTCCAGTTTTGGCCTAAAGTGGTCCCAGCGGGTCCGAATGTAAGTTTCCTCAGCGTTTAAGGTGGACCTTAGCCCTAAAAACCTGTTTTAAGGGGGTCAGACCGCCATGAAGGCAATAGTGCAGAATTTTCATATTTGGGACCCCTGAAAGGCAAAATCGAGGCCCCCGCTATCCGCACCGCTTTAGGACCCAAGTTACGCGCTTTACCTTGACCTACTTGACCCCCCGCACAGACCCCATCATCCCTGGGGCGGTTTTGTGACGCTAAATTTTTTCGCTCAAAAACTGACATTTTCTGCATACGCGGACCTGTCGCAAAGTTCAAAATTTCACGAAAAAAATTTTTCTCCAGTTTTGGCCTAAAATGGTCCCAGCGGGTCCGAATGTAAGTTTCCTCAGCGTTTAAGGTGGACCTTAGCCCTAAAAACCTGTTTTAAGGGGGTCAGACCGCCATGAAGGCAATAGTGCAGAATTTTCATATTTGGGACCCCTGAAAGGCAAAATCGAGGCCCCCGCTATCCGCACCGCTTTAGGACCCCGGTTACGCGCTTTACCTTGACCTACTTGACCCCCCGCACAGACCCCATCATCCCTGGGGCGGTTTCGTGACGCTAAATTTTTTCGCTCAAAAACTGACATTTTCTGCATACGCGGACCTGTCGCAAAGTTCAAAATTTCACGAAAAAAAAATTTCTCCAGTTTTGGCCTAAAGTGGTCCCAGCGGGTCCGAATGTAAGTTTCCTCAGCGTTTAAGGTGGACCTTAGCCCTAAAAACCTGTTTTAAGGGGGTCAGACCGCCATGAAGGCAATAGTGCAGAATTTTCATATTTGGGACCCCTGAAAGGCAAAATCGAGGCCCCCGCTATCCGCACCGCTTTAGGACCCAAGTTACGCGCTTTACCTTGACCTACTTGACCCCCCGCACAGACCCCATCATCCCTGGGGCGGTTTTGTGACGCTAAATTTTTTCGCTCAAAAACTGACATTTTCTGCATACGCGGACCTGTCGCAAAGTTCAAAATTTCACAAAAAAAAATTTTCTCCAGTTTTGGCCTAAAATGGTCCCAGCGGGTCCGAATGTAAGTTTCCTCAGCGTTTAAGGTGGACCTTAGCCCTAAAAACCTGTTTTAAGGGGGTCAGACCGCCATGAAGGCAATAGTGCAGAATTTTCATATTTGGGACCCCTGAAAGGCAAAATCGAGGCCCCCGCTATCCGCACCGCTTTAGGACCCCGGTTACGCGCTTTACCTTGACCTACTTGACCCCCCGCACAGACCCCATCATCCCTGGGGCGGTTTCGTGACGCTAAGTTTTTTCGCTCAAAAACTGACATCGACTGCATACGCGCACCTGTCCAACAAGTACAGTTTAGGCTAGTCTTAAATATAAAGCCTATGAAATCCCCACTTTTGGCCTGGAAATGCCCCGGGAGACAATGACATTGTCATCCCGGGGCATTTCCAGGCCAAAAGTGGGGATTTCATAGGCGGTTCCAATCCATCTCCAACGTATATAGCCCGCAAACACGTGTGTGGCTGGGCTTTCACACCTCTGAGATGAATAGAACTGAGTATCCCTGTTAATTACAGTAGGAAACCATTGAGAAACATTACCTGGCCTCACGCTTTCCTGTTTGACTTGCGAACCCTGGTTATGCGCGTTTCCTTGACGGATTTGACATCACGGACCAACCCCACCCACCAACCGGCCCGTTTGGCGACTCTGAATCCTCCGCACCAAAATTTGCAATTTCTTGAATTTTCTGCATACGCGGACCTGTCGCAAAGTTCAAAATTTCACGAAAAATTTTTTTCTCCAGTTTTGGCCTAAAAAGGTCCCAGCGGGTCCGAATGTAAGTTTCCTCAGCGTTTAAGGTGGACCTTAGCCCTAAAAACCTGTTTTAAGGGGGTCAGACCGCCATGAAGGCAATAGTGCAGAATTTTCATATTTGGGACCCCTGAAAGGCAAAATCGAGGCCCCCGCTATCCGCACCGCTTTAGGACCCCGGTTACGCGCTTTACCTTGACCTACTTGACCCCCCGCACAGACCCCATCATCCCTGGGGCGGTTTCGTGACGCTAAATTTTTTCGCTCAAAAACTGACATTTTCTGCATACGCGGACCTGTCGCAAAGTTCAAAATTTCACGAAAAAAAATTTTCTCCAGTTTTGGCCTAAAGTGGTCCCAGCGGGTCCGAATGTAAGTTTCCTCAGCGTTTAAGGTGGACCTTAGCCCTAAAAACCTGTTTTAAGGGGGTCAGACCGCCATGAAGGCAATAGTGCAGAATTTTCATATTTGGGACCCCTGAAAGGCAAAATCGAGGCCCCCGCTATCCGCACCGCTTTAGGACCCAAGTTACGCGCTTTACCTTGACCTACTTGACCCCCCGCACAGACCCCATCATCCCTGGGGCGGTTTTGTGACGCTAAATTTTTTCGCTCAAAAACTGACATTTTCTGCATACGCGGACCTGTCGCAAAGTTCAAAATTTCACGAAAAAAATTTTTCTCCAGTTTTGGCCTAAAATGGTCCCAGCGGGTCCGAATGTAAGTTTCCTCAGCGTTTAAGGTGGACCTTAGCCCTAAAAACCTGTTTTAAGGGGGTCAGACCGCCATGAAGGCAATAGTGCAGAATTTTCATATTTGGGACCCCTGAAAGGCAAAATCGAGGCCCCCGCTATCCGCACCGCTTTAGGACCCCGGTTACGCGCTTTACCTTGACCTACTTGACCCCCCGCACAGACCCCATCATCCCTGGGGCGGTTTCGTGACGCTAAATTTTTTCGCTCAAAAACTGACATTTTCTGCATACGCGGACCTGTCGCAAAGTTCAAAATTTCACGAAAAAAAAATTTCTCCAGTTTTGGCCTAAAGTGGTCCCAGCGGGTCCGAATGTAAGTTTCCTCAGCGTTTAAGGTGGACCTTAGCCCTAAAAACCTGTTTTAAGGGGGTCAGACCGCCATGAAGGCAATAGTGCAGAATTTTCATATTTGGGACCCCTGAAAGGCAAAATCGAGGCCCCCGCTATCCGCACCGCTTTAGGACCCAAGTTACGCGCTTTACCTTGACCTACTTGACCCCCCGCACAGACCCCATCATCCCTGGGGCGGTTTTGTGACGCTAAATTTTTTCGCTCAAAAACTGACATTTTCTGCATACGCGGACCTGTCGCAAAGTTCAAAATTTCACAAAAAAAAATTTTCTCCAGTTTTGGCCTAAAATGGTCCCAGCGGGTCCGAATGTAAGTTTCCTCAGCGTTTAAGGTGGACCTTAGCCCTAAAAACCTGTTTTAAGGGGGTCAGACCGCCATGAAGGCAATAGTGCAGAATTTTCATATTTGGGACCCCTGAAAGGCAAAATCGAGGCCCCCGCTATCCGCACCGCTTTAGGACCCCGGTTACGCGCTTTACCTTGACCTACTTGACCCCCCGCACAGACCCCATCATCCCTGGGGCGGTTTCGTGACGCTAAGTTTTTTCGCTCAAAAACTGACATCGACTGCATACGCGCACCTGTCCAACAAGTACAGTTTAGGCTAGTCTTAAATATAAAGCCTATGAAATCCCCACTTTTGGCCTGGAAATGCCCCGGGAGACAATGACATTGTCATCCCGGGGCATTTCCAGGCCAAAAGTGGGGATTTCATAGGCGGTTCCAATCCATCTCCAACGTATATAGCCCGCAAACACGTGTGTGGCTGGGCTTTCACACCTCTGAGATGAATAGAACTGAGTATCCCTGTTAATTACAGTAGGAAACCATTGAGAAACATTACCTGGCCTCACGCTTTCCTGTTTGACTTGCGAACCCTGGTTATGCGCGTTTCCTTGACGGATTTGACATCACGGACCAACCCCACCCACCAACCGGCCCGTTTGGCGACTCTGAATCCTCCGCACCAAAATTTGCAATTTCTTGAATTTTCTGCATACGCGGACCTGTCGCAAAGTTCAAAATTTCACGAAAAATTTTTTTCTCCAGTTTTGGCCTAAAAAGGTCCCAGCGGGTCCGAATGTAAGTTTCCTCAGCGTTTAAGGTGGACCTTAGCCCTAAAAACCTGTTTTAAGGGGGTCAGACCGCCATGAAGGCAATAGTGCAGAATTTTCATATTTGGGACCCCTGAAAGGCAAAATCGAGGCCCCCGCTATCCGCACCGCTTTAGGACCCCGGTTACGCGCTTTACCTTGACCTACTTGACCCCCCGCACAGACCCCATCATCCCTGGGGCGGTTTCGTGACGCTAAATTTTTTCGCTCAAAAACTGACATTTTCTGCATACGCGGACCTGTCGCAAAGTTCAAAATTTCACGAAAAAAAATTTTCTCCAGTTTTGGCCTAAAGTGGTCCCAGCGGGTCCGAATGTAAGTTTCCTCAGCGTTTAAGGTGGACCTTAGCCCTAAAAACCTGTTTTAAGGGGGTCAGACCGCCATGAAGGCAATAGTGCAGAATTTTCATATTTGGGACCCCTGAAAGGCAAAATCGAGGCCCCCGCTATCCGCACCGCTTTAGGACCCAAGTTACGCGCTTTACCTTGACCTACTTGACCCCCCGCACAGACCCCATCATCCCTGGGGCGGTTTTGTGACGCTAAATTTTTTCGCTCAAAAACTGACATTTTCTGCATACGCGGACCTGTCGCAAAGTTCAAAATTTCACGAAAAAAATTTTTCTCCAGTTTTGGCCTAAAATGGTCCCAGCGGGTCCGAATGTAAGTTTCCTCAGCGTTTAAGGTGGACCTTAGCCCTAAAAACCTGTTTTAAGGGGGTCAGACCGCCATGAAGGCAATAGTGCAGAATTTTCATATTTGGGACCCCTGAAAGGCAAAATCGAGGCCCCCGCTATCCGCACCGCTTTAGGACCCCGGTTACGCGCTTTACCTTGACCTACTTGACCCCCCGCACAGACCCCATCATCCCTGGGGCGGTTTCGTGACGCTAAATTTTTTCGCTCAAAAACTGACATTTTCTGCATACGCGGACCTGTCGCAAAGTTCAAAATTTCACGAAAAAAAAATTTCTCCAGTTTTGGCCTAAAGTGGTCCCAGCGGGTCCGAATGTAAGTTTCCTCAGCGTTTAAGGTGGACCTTAGCCCTAAAAACCTGTTTTAAGGGGGTCAGACCGCCATGAAGGCAATAGTGCAGAATTTTCATATTTGGGACCCCTGAAAGGCAAAATCGAGGCCCCCGCTATCCGCACCGCTTTAGGACCCAAGTTACGCGCTTTACCTTGACCTACTTGACCCCCCGCACAGACCCCATCATCCCTGGGGCGGTTTTGTGACGCTAAATTTTTTCGCTCAAAAACTGACATTTTCTGCATACGCGGACCTGTCGCAAAGTTCAAAATTTCACAAAAAAAAATTTTCTCCAGTTTTGGCCTAAAATGGTCCCAGCGGGTCCGAATGTAAGTTTCCTCAGCGTTTAAGGTGGACCTTAGCCCTAAAAACCTGTTTTAAGGGGGTCAGACCGCCATGAAGGCAATAGTGCAGAATTTTCATATTTGGGACCCCTGAAAGGCAAAATCGAGGCCCCCGCTATCCGCACCGCTTTAGGACCCCGGTTACGCGCTTTACCTTGACCTACTTGACCCCCCGCACAGACCCCATCATCCCTGGGGCGGTTTCGTGACGCTAAGTTTTTTCGCTCAAAAACTGACATCGACTGCATACGCGCACCTGTCCAACAAGTACAGTTTAGGCTAGTCTTAAATATAAAGCCTATGAAATCCCCACTTTTGGCCTGGAAATGCCCCGGGAGACAATGACATTGTCATCCCGGGGCATTTCCAGGCCAAAAGTGGGGATTTCATAGGCGGTTCCAATCCATCTCCAACGTATATAGCCCGCAAACACGTGTGTGGCTGGGCTTTCACACCTCTGAGATGAATAGAACTGAGTATCCCTGTTAATTACAGTAGGAAACCATTGAGAAACATTACCTGGCCTCACGCTTTCCTGTTTGACTTGCGAACCCTGGTTATGCGCGTTTCCTTGACGGATTTGACATCACGGACCAACCCCACCCACCAACCGGCCCGTTTGGCGACTCTGAATCCTCCGCACCAAAATTTGCAATTTCTTGAATTTTCTGCATACGCGGACCTGTCGCAAAGTTCAAAATTTCACGAAAAATTTTTTTCTCCAGTTTTGGCCTAAAAAGGTCCCAGCGGGTCCGAATGTAAGTTTCCTCAGCGTTTAAGGTGGACCTTAGCCCTAAAAACCTGTTTTAAGGGGGTCAGACCGCCATGAAGGCAATAGTGCAGAATTTTCATATTTGGGACCCCTGAAAGGCAAAATCGAGGCCCCCGCTATCCGCACCGCTTTAGGACCCCGGTTACGCGCTTTACCTTGACCTACTTGACCCCCCGCACAGACCCCATCATCCCTGGGGCGGTTTCGTGACGCTAAATTTTTTCGCTCAAAAACTGACATTTTCTGCATACGCGGACCTGTCGCAAAGTTCAAAATTTCACGAAAAAAAATTTTCTCCAGTTTTGGCCTAAAGTGGTCCCAGCGGGTCCGAATGTAAGTTTCCTCAGCGTTTAAGGTGGACCTTAGCCCTAAAAACCTGTTTTAAGGGGGTCAGACCGCCATGAAGGCAATAGTGCAGAATTTTCATATTTGGGACCCCTGAAAGGCAAAATCGAGGCCCCCGCTATCCGCACCGCTTTAGGACCCAAGTTACGCGCTTTACCTTGACCTACTTGACCCCCCGCACAGACCCCATCATCCCTGGGGCGGTTTTGTGACGCTAAATTTTTTCGCTCAAAAACTGACATTTTCTGCATACGCGGACCTGTCGCAAAGTTCAAAATTTCACGAAAAAAATTTTTCTCCAGTTTTGGCCTAAAATGGTCCCAGCGGGTCCGAATGTAAGTTTCCTCAGCGTTTAAGGTGGACCTTAGCCCTAAAAACCTGTTTTAAGGGGGTCAGACCGCCATGAAGGCAATAGTGCAGAATTTTCATATTTGGGACCCCTGAAAGGCAAAATCGAGGCCCCCGCTATCCGCACCGCTTTAGGACCCCGGTTACGCGCTTTACCTTGACCTACTTGACCCCCCGCACAGACCCCATCATCCCTGGGGCGGTTTCGTGACGCTAAATTTTTTCGCTCAAAAACTGACATTTTCTGCATACGCGGACCTGTCGCAAAGTTCAAAATTTCACGAAAAAAAAATTTCTCCAGTTTTGGCCTAAAGTGGTCCCAGCGGGTCCGAATGTAAGTTTCCTCAGCGTTTAAGGTGGACCTTAGCCCTAAAAACCTGTTTTAAGGGGGTCAGACCGCCATGAAGGCAATAGTGCAGAATTTTCATATTTGGGACCCCTGAAAGGCAAAATCGAGGCCCCCGCTATCCGCACCGCTTTAGGACCCAAGTTACGCGCTTTACCTTGACCTACTTGACCCCCCGCACAGACCCCATCATCCCTGGGGCGGTTTTGTGACGCTAAATTTTTTCGCTCAAAAACTGACATTTTCTGCATACGCGGACCTGTCGCAAAGTTCAAAATTTCACAAAAAAAAATTTTCTCCAGTTTTGGCCTAAAATGGTCCCAGCGGGTCCGAATGTAAGTTTCCTCAGCGTTTAAGGTGGACCTTAGCCCTAAAAACCTGTTTTAAGGGGGTCAGACCGCCATGAAGGCAATAGTGCAGAATTTTCATATTTGGGACCCCTGAAAGGCAAAATCGAGGCCCCCGCTATCCGCACCGCTTTAGGACCCCGGTTACGCGCTTTACCTTGACCTACTTGACCCCCCGCACAGACCCCATCATCCCTGGGGCGGTTTCGTGACGCTAAGTTTTTTCGCTCAAAAACTGACATCGACTGCATACGCGCACCTGTCCAACAAGTACAGTTTAGGCTAGTCTTAAATATAAAGCCTATGAAATCCCCACTTTTGGCCTGGAAATGCCCCGGGAGACAATGACATTGTCATCCCGGGGCATTTCCAGGCCAAAAGTGGGGATTTCATAGGCGGTTCCAATCCATCTCCAACGTATATAGCCCGCAAACACGTGTGTGGCTGGGCTTTCACACCTCTGAGATGAATAGAACTGAGTATCCCTGTTAATTACAGTAGGAAACCATTGAGAAACATTACCTGGCCTCACGCTTTCCTGTTTGACTTGCGAACCCTGGTTATGCGCGTTTCCTTGACGGATTTGACATCACGGACCAACCCCACCCACCAACCGGCCCGTTTGGCGACTCTGAATCCTCCGCACCAAAATTTGCAATTTCTTGAATTTTCTGCATACGCGGACCTGTCGCAAAGTTCAAAATTTCACGAAAAATTTTTTTCTCCAGTTTTGGCCTAAAAAGGTCCCAGCGGGTCCGAATGTAAGTTTCCTCAGCGTTTAAGGTGGACCTTAGCCCTAAAAACCTGTTTTAAGGGGGTCAGACCGCCATGAAGGCAATAGTGCAGAATTTTCATATTTGGGACCCCTGAAAGGCAAAATCGAGGCCCCCGCTATCCGCACCGCTTTAGGACCCCGGTTACGCGCTTTACCTTGACCTACTTGACCCCCCGCACAGACCCCATCATCCCTGGGGCGGTTTCGTGACGCTAAATTTTTTCGCTCAAAAACTGACATTTTCTGCATACGCGGACCTGTCGCAAAGTTCAAAATTTCACGAAAAAAAATTTTCTCCAGTTTTGGCCTAAAGTGGTCCCAGCGGGTCCGAATGTAAGTTTCCTCAGCGTTTAAGGTGGACCTTAGCCCTAAAAACCTGTTTTAAGGGGGTCAGACCGCCATGAAGGCAATAGTGCAGAATTTTCATATTTGGGACCCCTGAAAGGCAAAATCGAGGCCCCCGCTATCCGCACCGCTTTAGGACCCAAGTTACGCGCTTTACCTTGACCTACTTGACCCCCCGCACAGACCCCATCATCCCTGGGGCGGTTTTGTGACGCTAAATTTTTTCGCTCAAAAACTGACATTTTCTGCATACGCGGACCTGTCGCAAAGTTCAAAATTTCACGAAAAAAATTTTTCTCCAGTTTTGGCCTAAAATGGTCCCAGCGGGTCCGAATGTAAGTTTCCTCAGCGTTTAAGGTGGACCTTAGCCCTAAAAACCTGTTTTAAGGGGGTCAGACCGCCATGAAGGCAATAGTGCAGAATTTTCATATTTGGGACCCCTGAAAGGCAAAATCGAGGCCCCCGCTATCCGCACCGCTTTAGGACCCCGGTTACGCGCTTTACCTTGACCTACTTGACCCCCCGCACAGACCCCATCATCCCTGGGGCGGTTTCGTGACGCTAAATTTTTTCGCTCAAAAACTGACATTTTCTGCATACGCGGACCTGTCGCAAAGTTCAAAATTTCACGAAAAAAAAATTTCTCCAGTTTTGGCCTAAAGTGGTCCCAGCGGGTCCGAATGTAAGTTTCCTCAGCGTTTAAGGTGGACCTTAGCCCTAAAAACCTGTTTTAAGGGGGTCAGACCGCCATGAAGGCAATAGTGCAGAATTTTCATATTTGGGACCCCTGAAAGGCAAAATCGAGGCCCCCGCTATCCGCACCGCTTTAGGACCCAAGTTACGCGCTTTACCTTGACCTACTTGACCCCCCGCACAGACCCCATCATCCCTGGGGCGGTTTTGTGACGCTAAATTTTTTCGCTCAAAAACTGACATTTTCTGCATACGCGGACCTGTCGCAAAGTTCAAAATTTCACAAAAAAAAATTTTCTCCAGTTTTGGCCTAAAATGGTCCCAGCGGGTCCGAATGTAAGTTTCCTCAGCGTTTAAGGTGGACCTTAGCCCTAAAAACCTGTTTTAAGGGGGTCAGACCGCCATGAAGGCAATAGTGCAGAATTTTCATATTTGGGACCCCTGAAAGGCAAAATCGAGGCCCCCGCTATCCGCACCGCTTTAGGACCCCGGTTACGCGCTTTACCTTGACCTACTTGACCCCCCGCACAGACCCCATCATCCCTGGGGCGGTTTCGTGACGCTAAGTTTTTTCGCTCAAAAACTGACATCGACTGCATACGCGCACCTGTCCAACAAGTACAGTTTAGGCTAGTCTTAAATATAAAGCCTATGAAATCCCCACTTTTGGCCTGGAAATGCCCCGGGAGACAATGACATTGTCATCCCGGGGCATTTCCAGGCCAAAAGTGGGGATTTCATAGGCGGTTCCAATCCATCTCCAACGTATATCTCAGCGTTTAAGGTGGACCTTAGCCCTAAAAACCTGTTTTAAGGGGGTCAGACCGCCATGAAGGCAATAGTGCAGAATTTTCATATTTGGGACCCCTGAAAGGCAAAATCGAGGCCCCCGCTATCCGCACCGCTTTAGGACCCAAGTTACGCGCTTTACCTTGACCTACTTGACCCCCCGCACAGACCCCATCATCCCTGGGGCGGTTTTGTGACGCTAAATTTTTTCGCTCAAAAACTGACATTTTCTGCATACGCGGACCTGTCGCAAAGTTCAAAATTTCACGAAAAAAATTTTTCTCCAGTTTTGGCCTAAAATGGTCCCAGCGGGTCCGAATGTAAGTTTCCTCAGCGTTTAAGGTGGACCTTAGCCCTAAAAACCTGTTTTAAGGGGGTCAGACCGCCATGAAGGCAATAGTGCAGAATTTTCATATTTGGGACCCCTGAAAGGCAAAATCGAGGCCCCCGCTATCCGCACCGCTTTAGGACCCCGGTTACGCGCTTTACCTTGACCTACTTGACCCCCCGCACAGACCCCATCATCCCTGGGGCGGTTTCGTGACGCTAAATTTTTTCGCTCAAAAACTGACATTTTCTGCATACGCGGACCTGTCGCAAAGTTCAAAATTTCACGAAAAAAAAATTTCTCCAGTTTTGGCCTAAAGTGGTCCCAGCGGGTCCGAATGTAAGTTTCCTCAGCGTTTAAGGTGGACCTTAGCCCTAAAAACCTGTTTTAAGGGGGTCAGACCGCCATGAAGGCAATAGTGCAGAATTTTCATATTTGGGACCCCTGAAAGGCAAAATCGAGGCCCCCGCTATCCGCACCGCTTTAGGACCCAAGTTACGCGCTTTACCTTGACCTACTTGACCCCCCGCACAGACCCCATCATCCCTGGGGCGGTTTTGTGACGCTAAATTTTTTCGCTCAAAAACTGACATTTTCTGCATACGCGGACCTGTCGCAAAGTTCAAAATTTCACAAAAAAAAATTTTCTCCAGTTTTGGCCTAAAATGGTCCCAGCGGGTCCGAATGTAAGTTTCCTCAGCGTTTAAGGTGGACCTTAGCCCTAAAAACCTGTTTTAAGGGGGTCAGACCGCCATGAAGGCAATAGTGCAGAATTTTCATATTTGGGACCCCTGAAAGGCAAAATCGAGGCCCCCGCTATCCGCACCGCTTTAGGACCCCGGTTACGCGCTTTACCTTGACCTACTTGACCCCCCGCACAGACCCCATCATCCCTGGGGCGGTTTCGTGACGCTAAGTTTTTTCGCTCAAAAACTGACATCGACTGCATACGCGCACCTGTCCAACAAGTACAGTTTAGGCTAGTCTTAAATATAAAGCCTATGAAATCCCCACTTTTGGCCTGGAAATGCCCCGGGAGACAATGACATTGTCATCCCGGGGCATTTCCAGGCCAAAAGTGGGGATTTCATAGGCGGTTCCAATCCATCTCCAACGTATATAGCCCGCAAACACGTGTGTGGCTGGGCTTTCACACCTCTGAGATGAATAGAACTGAGTATCCCTGTTAATTACAGTAGGAAACCATTGAGAAACATTACCTGGCCTCACGCTTTCCTGTTTGACTTGCGAACCCTGGTTATGCGCGTTTCCTTGACGGATTTGACATCACGGACCAACCCCACCCACCAACCGGCCCGTTTGGCGACTCTGAATCCTCCGCACCAAAATTTGCAATTTCTTGAATTTTCTGCATACGCGGACCTGTCGCAAAGTTCAAAATTTCACGAAAAATTTTTTTCTCCAGTTTTGGCCTAAAAAGGTCCCAGCGGGTCCGAATGTAAGTTTCCTCAGCGTTTAAGGTGGACCTTAGCCCTAAAAACCTGTTTTAAGGGGGTCAGACCGCCATGAAGGCAATAGTGCAGAATTTTCATATTTGGGACCCCTGAAAGGCAAAATCGAGGCCCCCGCTATCCGCACCGCTTTAGGACCCCGGTTACGCGCTTTACCTTGACCTACTTGACCCCCCGCACAGACCCCATCATCCCTGGGGCGGTTTCGTGACGCTAAATTTTTTCGCTCAAAAACTGACATTTTCTGCATACGCGGACCTGTCGCAAAGTTCAAAATTTCACGAAAAAAAATTTTCTCCAGTTTTGGCCTAAAGTGGTCCCAGCGGGTCCGAATGTAAGTTTCCTCAGCGTTTAAGGTGGACCTTAGCCCTAAAAACCTGTTTTAAGGGGGTCAGACCGCCATGAAGGCAATAGTGCAGAATTTTCATATTTGGGACCCCTGAAAGGCAAAATCGAGGCCCCCGCTATCCGCACCGCTTTAGGACCCAAGTTACGCGCTTTACCTTGACCTACTTGACCCCCCGCACAGACCCCATCATCCCTGGGGCGGTTTTGTGACGCTAAATTTTTTCGCTCAAAAACTGACATTTTCTGCATACGCGGACCTGTCGCAAAGTTCAAAATTTCACGAAAAAAATTTTTCTCCAGTTTTGGCCTAAAATGGTCCCAGCGGGTCCGAATGTAAGTTTCCTCAGCGTTTAAGGTGGACCTTAGCCCTAAAAACCTGTTTTAAGGGGGTCAGACCGCCATGAAGGCAATAGTGCAGAATTTTCATATTTGGGACCCCTGAAAGGCAAAATCGAGGCCCCCGCTATCCGCACCGCTTTAGGACCCCGGTTACGCGCTTTACCTTGACCTACTTGACCCCCCGCACAGACCCCATCATCCCTGGGGCGGTTTCGTGACGCTAAATTTTTTCGCTCAAAAACTGACATTTTCTGCATACGCGGACCTGTCGCAAAGTTCAAAATTTCACGAAAAAAAAATTTCTCCAGTTTTGGCCTAAAGTGGTCCCAGCGGGTCCGAATGTAAGTTTCCTCAGCGTTTAAGGTGGACCTTAGCCCTAAAAACCTGTTTTAAGGGGGTCAGACCGCCATGAAGGCAATAGTGCAGAATTTTCATATTTGGGACCCCTGAAAGGCAAAATCGAGGCCCCCGCTATCCGCACCGCTTTAGGACCCAAGTTACGCGCTTTACCTTGACCTACTTGACCCCCCGCACAGACCCCATCATCCCTGGGGCGGTTTTGTGACGCTAAATTTTTTCGCTCAAAAACTGACATTTTCTGCATACGCGGACCTGTCGCAAAGTTCAAAATTTCACAAAAAAAAATTTTCTCCAGTTTTGGCCTAAAATGGTCCCAGCGGGTCCGAATGTAAGTTTCCTCAGCGTTTAAGGTGGACCTTAGCCCTAAAAACCTGTTTTAAGGGGGTCAGACCGCCATGAAGGCAATAGTGCAGAATTTTCATATTTGGGACCCCTGAAAGGCAAAATCGAGGCCCCCGCTATCCGCACCGCTTTAGGACCCCGGTTACGCGCTTTACCTTGACCTACTTGACCCCCCGCACAGACCCCATCATCCCTGGGGCGGTTTCGTGACGCTAAGTTTTTTCGCTCAAAAACTGACATCGACTGCATACGCGCACCTGTCCAACAAGTACAGTTTAGGCTAGTCTTAAATATAAAGCCTATGAAATCCCCACTTTTGGCCTGGAAATGCCCCGGGAGACAATGACATTGTCATCCCGGGGCATTTCCAGGCCAAAAGTGGGGATTTCATAGGCGGTTCCAATCCATCTCCAACGTATATAGCCCGCAAACACGTGTGTGGCTGGGCTTTCACACCTCTGAGATGAATAGAACTGAGTATCCCTGTTAATTACAGTAGGAAACCATTGAGAAACATTACCTGGCCTCACGCTTTCCTGTTTGACTTGCGAACCCTGGTTATGCGCGTTTCCTTGACGGATTTGACATCACGGACCAACCCCACCCACCAACCGGCCCGTTTGGCGACTCTGAATCCTCCGCACCAAAATTTGCAATTTCTTGAATTTTCTGCATACGCGGACCTGTCGCAAAGTTCAAAATTTCACGAAAAATTTTTTTCTCCAGTTTTGGCCTAAAAAGGTCCCAGCGGGTCCGAATGTAAGTTTCCTCAGCGTTTAAGGTGGACCTTAGCCCTAAAAACCTGTTTTAAGGGGGTCAGACCGCCATGAAGGCAATAGTGCAGAATTTTCATATTTGGGACCCCTGAAAGGCAAAATCGAGGCCCCCGCTATCCGCACCGCTTTAGGACCCCGGTTACGCGCTTTACCTTGACCTACTTGACCCCCCGCACAGACCCCATCATCCCTGGGGCGGTTTCGTGACGCTAAATTTTTTCGCTCAAAAACTGACATTTTCTGCATACGCGGACCTGTCGCAAAGTTCAAAATTTCACGAAAAAAAATTTTCTCCAGTTTTGGCCTAAAGTGGTCCCAGCGGGTCCGAATGTAAGTTTCCTCAGCGTTTAAGGTGGACCTTAGCCCTAAAAACCTGTTTTAAGGGGGTCAGACCGCCATGAAGGCAATAGTGCAGAATTTTCATATTTGGGACCCCTGAAAGGCAAAATCGAGGCCCCCGCTATCCGCACCGCTTTAGGACCCAAGTTACGCGCTTTACCTTGACCTACTTGACCCCCCGCACAGACCCCATCATCCCTGGGGCGGTTTTGTGACGCTAAATTTTTTCGCTCAAAAACTGACATTTTCTGCATACGCGGACCTGTCGCAAAGTTCAAAATTTCACGAAAAAAATTTTTCTCCAGTTTTGGCCTAAAATGGTCCCAGCGGGTCCGAATGTAAGTTTCCTCAGCGTTTAAGGTGGACCTTAGCCCTAAAAACCTGTTTTAAGGGGGTCAGACCGCCATGAAGGCAATAGTGCAGAATTTTCATATTTGGGACCCCTGAAAGGCAAAATCGAGGCCCCCGCTATCCGCACCGCTTTAGGACCCCGGTTACGCGCTTTACCTTGACCTACTTGACCCCCCGCACAGACCCCATCATCCCTGGGGCGGTTTCGTGACGCTAAATTTTTTCGCTCAAAAACTGACATTTTCTGCATACGCGGACCTGTCGCAAAGTTCAAAATTTCACGAAAAAAAAATTTCTCCAGTTTTGGCCTAAAGTGGTCCCAGCGGGTCCGAATGTAAGTTTCCTCAGCGTTTAAGGTGGACCTTAGCCCTAAAAACCTGTTTTAAGGGGGTCAGACCGCCATGAAGGCAATAGTGCAGAATTTTCATATTTGGGACCCCTGAAAGGCAAAATCGAGGCCCCCGCTATCCGCACCGCTTTAGGACCCAAGTTACGCGCTTTACCTTGACCTACTTGACCCCCCGCACAGACCCCATCATCCCTGGGGCGGTTTTGTGACGCTAAATTTTTTCGCTCAAAAACTGACATTTTCTGCATACGCGGACCTGTCGCAAAGTTCAAAATTTCACAAAAAAAAATTTTCTCCAGTTTTGGCCTAAAATGGTCCCAGCGGGTCCGAATGTAAGTTTCCTCAGCGTTTAAGGTGGACCTTAGCCCTAAAAACCTGTTTTAAGGGGGTCAGACCGCCATGAAGGCAATAGTGCAGAATTTTCATATTTGGGACCCCTGAAAGGCAAAATCGAGGCCCCCGCTATCCGCACCGCTTTAGGACCCCGGTTACGCGCTTTACCTTGACCTACTTGACCCCCCGCACAGACCCCATCATCCCTGGGGCGGTTTCGTGACGCTAAGTTTTTTCGCTCAAAAACTGACATCGACTGCATACGCGCACCTGTCCAACAAGTACAGTTTAGGCTAGTCTTAAATATAAAGCCTATGAAATCCCCACTTTTGGCCTGGAAATGCCCCGGGAGACAATGACATTGTCATCCCGGGGCATTTCCAGGCCAAAAGTGGGGATTTCATAGGCGGTTCCAATCCATCTCCAACGTATATAGCCCGCAAAAAGGTGGACCTTAGCCCTAAAAACCTGTTTTAAGGGGGTCAGACCGCCATGAAGGCAATAGTGCAGAATTTTCATATTTGGGACCCCTGAAAGGCAAAATCGAGGCCCCCGCTATCCGCACCGCTTTAGGACCCCGGTTACGCGCTTTACCTTGACCTACTTGACCCCCCGCACAGACCCCATCATCCCTGGGGCGGTTTCGTGACGCTAAATTTTTTCGCTCAAAAACTGACATTTTCTGCATACGCGGACC
>JAMOLF010000090.1:0-27052 GCA_025267735.1 Mactra quadrangularis
ATAATAAAAAATATTTGCGATACTACAATTGACCAAGCTTATGAACAAAGAAGCGAAGATAATAACATAATTGCTCCGTTAGGTAATATAAATATTAGAGGTGTGGCAAACCACATGGTCAAAGACCCATTATGATTTTGATATCAAATAGGGAAAGAAATAAAAAAGGAAAAGCAAAGTAATGCCTAAACATAAAAAAATAATTTCTTTCGAACAAACTTTAGAAAATGCAAAGAAAAAATACATGAGTAAAGAAGCTCAAGACATATGAAATGCAATGGCTCGTGATGGCTATGTCATAGTAAAATCAAAGGAGAAATAATATGGAACAAAAAAGTATTAACAATATTGAAACCGCTGAAAAGCGAAGAGAGTATAGTAAAAATTACTATCAAAAAAATAAAGAGAAAATATCTGTGCAACAGCATGGGTATGGTAAAATCTATTACCAAAAAAATAAAGATCGGCTAGTTAATTATAGTAAAGATTATTATCTAAAAAACAAAGATGAAATCACTAGAAAAAATAGAGAGAAGTATCAGCAAAGAAAAATGCTGGCAATGAGTCCAGAATTATTGAATGCGATAAAAGAAAAATTACCAGAATTAGAGACTGAATATAAATATTTAATAACCAGAGATGGTAAAGGAATTACGGTCGATGTGGTTAAAATACCTGATGTAATTGATGGAGAGATCAAAGAATTAAAGGTTTCTGCAGAACATAATTTTGTGATTACTTATAAGCAATATAAAAAGAATAATGATTTTGAGATTACAATTCCAAAAGAATATCTGAAGTATAAACCAATCAGTAGTCCAACTGAAGCAATTACATATCTAAACACAGGTAAATATGATATTACAGCAACCGATGGTGAGCATATTTATGCGATTCAAAGAGAGAATAAAACATGACCAAAGGGAAAGCATAATGGATAAAAAAATTGAATTGGGTCAATATTTTACTAAATCTAACCCATTTATAAATAGTGTTTTTGAAGATTGATTTAATGAAGCTATTCAACATTCGAATAATAAAACTATACTAGAACCATTTATTGGTGCTGGGGATATAATTAAATTACTGAATCAAAAATATAATTTTAAATATAAGGGATATGATATTGACCCAAAGGATGAGGAAACCATTAAAAGAGACACATTGCAAATGTATCCATTAAATTACGACATCGTAATAACTAATCCTCCTTATTTGGCAAGAAATTCTGCAACTAGAAAGAAAATTAATTGAGTATATAATGGCTTGATGACTTATATAAAGTTTCATTAGATAAAATGCTAAAAAACAACAAATATATAGCAGCAATAGTTCCAGCAACATTAATAACAAGTGGTTTATTTAAAGACAGATTGTCAGACTATATTTTATTAAATTTCAGAATGTTTGATGATACAGATATGCCTGTATGCTTGGCTTTATTTAAACCAAATAATAGCAATGATTTTAATATCTGAGAACTAAGTGATGAAAATCAACTTAAATTTATTAATACATATAACAAAATCAAAAATGACATAAATATTGTACTAAATATAAAGAAAGATAGAGTCGTTAAATTTAATGAAAGAAATGGAGAATATGGAGTATTAGCAACTGATAAAAGCATTAAATCCATTAAATTCGTAAAAGGAAAAGAGATTCCTGATGAAAAGGTAAAACCAACAAGTAGAAATATGGTTAGATTCTCGATTAATGATGATGTTTCAATTGCTGATTTAAATAGAAAATTAAAGGATTTTTTCAATACTAAAGGAGAGGTATTTTTAGCGCCATTTAAAAATTTAAGAAAAGATGGAAAATATAGACGGAGACTAGATTTTAATACAATAAAAAGGTTGGTGCAGTCATGTTAAGTTATAAGGAGATGAAGCGTAAAAATATTTTAGAAAATATGAAACAGGTGATGAAGAAATATAAAAACCCAGATTTTCAAACAAAAATAATTAATTACGCAGAAAAATTCAATATCCCAAAAGAAGAACTAGAAGCAAGAATTGTTAGTGGAGACTTGATTACCATTTCTATTTTTGCAAAAGATCCTTCTAAACAAAACTTTTATGAAAAAACAGCAGCTGCATATATCGAGAGTATTAAAGGTGTTGAAAATTTTAAAAACCTTCCAAATGGTGGTTCCAATGCACTTTATATTGAAAAAGATAATATAAGAAAAGGTAGCGAATATATTGGGGAGTTGCCTAGTAAAAGTGTTGATTTTAAATGAAAGTTTACAGTTAATAATAAAGAATATTATGCATTCCATAAGTATATAGGTGCAAGTGGAGGTGCGCAAGATAATCAATTTCATGATGTTTTACAGTCTATAAAGGCTGCAAGAAGTAATCAAACAAAATCAAAATACAATATTTTGTTTATATGTGATGGAGATTATTTTACAAACTTTAAAATTAAAATATTAAAAGATACAATAACAAATAAAAATCATACAATTTTAAATATTAATCAATTGGAGGAATTCCTAAATGAAGGAAAGTAAAAAAATAAGTTTTAAACTTTTCTTTAAATATTTAAAAAGAAAGCAAAAGATAGTAGTAATAAGCTCGCTCTTAGGTGTCACATTACTTTTAATTTCAATAGGATTATTCCCTCTATGAACTTGATTAATTAACGGAAATTCTATTTATGCTAGAGATGATACTATTTGACAATTTGGTTTTTCCTTTATGGGAACAGGATTTACGATCTTTATGATCTTAACTGGAATATATAAAATAATGAGAAAAGAGATATAGTAATGTCCCCAGAAGAAGTGACGGGCATAATGATAGCAGTAATATTCTTTATTTTGATATTAATTTTAATAATAGCTTATATTTGTGATGATAAAGATGTATGTGAAAAGAAAATAGTAGAGGCATATGATGGTAGTTATTTTAATGAGGTAGGTAAAAAAATGTATAAAGAAATAAAAGAAATTATCCATAAGATATCAAATTTACGTAATTATAATGTAATTGAAGAAATTAAAAGTTTATTAGAAAAAAATGGTAATTATTTAGTAATAGACCAAATATTATGAGATGAACTAACTGGGATAATATATGACTTAGAACGATATAATCTTAAGGAGACGATTGATAGTATCGATACTCATATAAGTAATATCCAAACTTTTTTCAAACAAAGAAAAATGAAAAATCAATAAAGGAGAATAAATAACATGAGTAAATTAGAAAATTTTATGAACATACTAACAAAATATGGAACAGAACTAGGTATCAACTTTTTTGAATTATTAAAAGATGGTACTGAATGAATAACAAAGGGATTAACACTTTCATTAATGATCCTAAGCGCTCCGTTAGTACTAATCGGAGCAGTAAGTAAATTAATTGTCGATTCAATAAAAGGCGAAAGATAATGAGTGAGGAAAAAGTTGTATCACAAGTAAGTAAAAAAAAGAATGTTATAAAAAGGTATTTGAGGAAATTAATGCTTATAATAATCATATTAATTTTACGTGCTTTGAGACAGATAGCCCCTCGAAATAAAAAAATACGAAATAGTTTAACTAAGTATGAAAATAAATGATATGGAGGGATTTAAAAATGCAGGGCGTTATGACGAATATTACATTAAGAATCCATAGAGGCGATTTAGCAAAACATAAATTCCATGCTGAACTACTCGATATGTCATGTTCAGAATACATAAGAAGATTAATCGATTTAGGTGAAAAACAGTATTGAACCAAACAAAAACCTAAAATGAAAAAACTATAATAAACAAGAGCGCTGAGAAATCGGCGCTTTTTTATTGTGCATATAAGAACAATACTTCTCAATTTAATAAATGAAACGATTAAATAAAGACCAGAGACAATAAATCATACCAATAATGCCGATATCGTTTAATATAAGGCCTTAAAATAGGCAATTGTATCCTGCAGTTGTATGTAGGAGTGGTATGTATATGAGAGAAATGGTAGTCATATGACCAATAGGTCTATATGGTAGTGGTGAAAAAGAGGTTTATATTACAATGTAATATAGTTTGATTTAGTCATAATATAATAATAAATGTCAATCCTTTGACATTCTATTTATTTATTATTATATAGTACATATTTTAAGCAAAAAGTTTAATAGGTTAAAATATTACGTTATGACTAAATTTTATGATTATGATTTGACTAAACGAAGTTGCTTTTAGTACGGGGTTGGCGGGGGGAAAAACAAAACAATACTGATTAGTTTAACCGATAGAGCGTTTAGATAGTGAGTAGACTTAATAAATCCTATCAGTAAATATCATTTCATTCATTCTCACGCCTTAAAATAGCCTTATGTAAAACCTAGCGACCCTTTCATTATGTGTATATATCGCATCATATTAAAAATTAGTTAGGCACAATATTTGTACATATTTAACATAGTATGCGTTTCGCACATATTCGCACTGTGTTCGCATTATGTATATTCGCATTGTGTATATTCGCATTCGCACTTCATACTTATGTCCGTATTCACACAATGATTATGATTTATGTTGACAGTGGGAAAAAATGTGTTATACAATATAGATACCACCAAGTCGGTGGGGAAAAAAAGGGAGGTACAAATGACAAAAGTAGAAGATAAAGAATTTTGTGAAGTGAGGAAAAATCTAATCATAGATGATGAATACATCGCAAAAAATAAGATATCTTCAATTACCATAAGAGATTGTCAAATAAATAATCTCGAGATGGATTCTGTAATTGTAATGGGTAGTTTTGAACTAAACCATATAACACCATGAAGTGCTGTAGATTTAGGTAATTTAGTTACACCAACATATACAGAAAGCCCGTCTTATCGGGCGTTAAGTGAAAAATATGAACGGTTGTATACTAAGTGAGAGCAAGAGAAAGCTAGAACAGAAAGATACATCCAAAAAATGTATGAATTAAAAAATAAATTAAAACAATATGAAAGTGATTCTAAATATGACTGGTAATGAATGAATAGTCAAACAAAATGCGATATATACATCAACTGGAGTTGGTTTAAAATCAGCAGGTGCAGGATGAAATAAACCTGAGAGGCATATACTCTATCCTGAGATAGATAAAAGTCTTCCACACGCATTAATATTAAATAACTGTAAAGACAATTACATTGTGTTAGATGTAGATAGCGAGAGTGCTAATCTAATTGTATCTAAAATCATGAGTGAAGGTAAATGAGCCAATACACCAAGAATCAAAACATCCAAAGGATATCATTATGTATTTAAGAAAACTGATGTATACAAAAGAATTCATTACCACGATAAGACGAAAATAGGTATATTGACCAATTTAGGCTTCTCTGCGGACTTTTTATGCGGAAATAGAATAGAATTATTAGCTAACAATCAAATAAACGATTCAGGAGTATATTTACATACTCGAGAATTAATTAATTTTGATCAAGAAATACCCGAGTTACCTTGAGTATTTCATCCATTAATAAATAATAAAAATTGATATACTAAGGAAAATAAAGTAGACTTAACATCATTTGAAAACTTAGAACCAGGACATAGAAATCACGACAACATAATGAAATGATTTCGATGATTTGCTAGTAATGACATTGCATATGACTGATTAACAAAAGAACTTTTATATGAATGAGTATTTATTTGTAGAAAGTATATCCCAAATTGATCTACAAAAAATGAATCTGAATTTGCTAATGATATACAAGATGCTTATAAATTTATTGGGACGAAATTACGAGAACAAGAAAATTATGAGAATGTTACTGATGTAATAACCGATTACCTAGTTTCAGGCAATAAAACAAATACGTATGTCGCAGTATCTGATTATGAAGGTATATATGACATTATTATTAAAAGACATCAGTTATGTATAGCAAAAGATGACTTACAAGTATTCGGTTTTAACCCCCGATACAATACCATTACACCAATTGTAGATTTAGAGAAATTTGTTGGAAGAATAATGCTGACAACAAGTGCTAACATAAACCCATCATTAATACCAAATATAACTAAAGGTTTATCATACATATTACCTTATAAAGAAAAGGTTAAAGATCCTACAATTATCCATTTCAAAAATTGTGATTATAAATTAGGTCAAGGAATAGTTGATGTCGATGAGAGTTTTATTCAACCGAATATGATACCACATAATTTAATTACACAAGAACAGTATAATAGCGATTTATATGCTCCATACCGAACTGAGTTTGAAAAACACTTCAATACCTGAGCAAATGGGGAAAATGATGTGATGATTGAATTATTAGAGTTAATTGGAATAGCAATGTCTAAAATAACTGTTTATGATAAAGCTTGATTTTTATATGGTCAAGGAAGTAATGGTAAGGGAATGTTTTTAAGAGTGTTAAATAGAATACTTGGTGAACATAATGTTGCTCATCAAGACATTGGATATTTAGCAAAAAACCCGTTTGCTCCATATGATCTATATGGTAAATTAGCCAACATTAATGCTGATATTGGAAATGGATTAATTGCTGATGCGTCTGTCTTTAAAAAGACTGTGTCAGGAGACCCAATGCCTGCAGAACAAAAGGGATTAAAATCATTTACATTCTCTCCTTATGCAACGCAAATATATTCTACTAACGGCCTTCCCCACATTAAGGAAACAGGCGATAGTGATGGTGTTGATCGAAGAATTAAAATTATTCCCTTCTTAGCAAGACTACAAACTGGAACATCTGCAATTGGATTAGAAGCTAAATTAGCCCATCCAAAATTCTTAGAAGTGATTATATATCAAGCTGTACTAGCAATGGATGATGTAATCATAAATGACCGTGAGTTAACTGAAAGTGAGATGGGAGCATTCCATCGAAGACAATACTTTAAACTGATTAATAATGTTGCTGAATTCCTATCAACAATTATTGTGAAATCAGGAAGTGAAGTAGGGATGATATTTAAGAAATATCGTTTATGAGCTAATGATTTAAATATTAAACCATTAGGATATCATAATTTTGAGAAACAATTATTAAAATCATTAAATAAAACTTGTCATGCATATACATATAGTCGAAGGGGAGTAGATGGTTATCCAGTAGAATATATTAAACTTGAGGAGGAAACTAATGACTAAAGTAGGTGTTTACGCATACATAGAGAAGCAAACAGGCATTCCTCATTATGTTGGGGTAGATTCTAATATTTATCGAGACCAGAGAGACAAAGAGCATCGTGATCCACGTAATCGAGATAAACAATATGTAAATAGTGTTATCCAAAAATATCCAAATAATTGATATTACATGATTCTATGTTTTTGTGAGAGTAAAAACATGGCTCATGAAATAGAACGAGCATTAATAAAATTTTGAGGTACTGATGAGTTGCTTAATAAAAAATAAAACCACAAAGGAGTAAGAATGAAAAAAGTACAACAATATTATTCAGAAAAAAAGATAAAAATTTTTTTAAGACAAAATAAAAGAATCCTTGATGAACTGGATAGATCCTTTAAAAAGGATAATAAAAATGAATAAACAAGATATTTTAAGAACAATGAAATTGTTAGTATTAGACATGTTTAGACAAATCTGCCCATCAATGAGTTGAAGCGAATATACGGTTCACTGATTAGACATATGAATAGAATAAAAGGAGAAATAATGAAATACAACATAGTCGACATAGTCGAAGCGGGATTACCAAAATTAAAAGACCCGTACAAATATAATGTAACATCTATCTGCGGTAAAATTGATGTCTCAATATATAAAGAGACAGATGATTCTGCAGATCCTTGAGGTAATGATATAAGAATAAAAGTAATAAATTATCAAGATCCATGAACACCTTACATTAACTTTGAAATACCAGATAAATACTTACAGGAGGAAGAATAATGAAATACGGAATAGATTATTTAACAAAAGAAGAACAAATTCAATTATTTAAATTAATGTATAGGTGTATAGCATTTGGTTGTAGCGATCCAAGAGATAACTGAGACAATAATTCTCTTAATTTAATTGATGAATTTGAACCAGCTGGATATATTATGGATGACCTTTATAACGCTCATAAAAAAGAATTATCAGTATTTGTTAAGGAACAATTAAAAGGCTATAAACAGGAGAAGAATAATGAAAAATAAAATATTTTTAGTCTCAGACACTCATTTCTACCACGAGAAATTAATTAAAATTGGTGTAAGACCCGAATTTAAGACTGTAGAAGAAATGAATGAATACATGATTGAAAAATGAAACTCTGTCGTTGGTGAAAACGATATTGTAATTCATATGGGAGATGTTTTCATGAGCAAAGCAAAAACTCAAGAAGAAAAAGAAGACATCAAAGCAAAGGTTAAAGCAATCTTTAAAAGATTAAAAGGGAGAAAACTTTTAATCTTAGGTAATCATGACCGAAATAGGCATTTAGAAGATCGAGGTCTATATTATGACATTGGATTTGAAGGTGTTGAAGAAGCGCCAATTATGTTAGAGAAGATTTGAATCTCTCACGAACCAATACCAAAATTAGATAAAGGTGTGATTAATTACTTTGGTCATTTCCATAATAATTTAATCGCCGATATTTATAAACTTGATCCTAGAAGGGTAAATGTGTCTGTAGAATTACATGATTATACACCGATACTAGTAGATGGTTTAAATGAAGAAAATTTAGAAAGTAGCAAATATACAGTAGAAAAAAAGAAAATCTTTTGACGTGATCCAAATGATTGCCCTCATATTGGTAATAATTATTGTTCGTTATGTGATAGGTAGGTGAATAATGGATAAAGAATTAAATACATGAGTAGATGATGCTGTAGAATTCAGGTATGGAAACTTAGAAAAATATACTAAAAAAGGATTAATAAGAATCATTAAAGATATGATCGCTGAAGAATTATTAATAAAAGACAGGGTTCATAATAGATTAAATAAAAAGGAGAATGAATAGTGGAAATAGTAAATGTAGAAGTAAGTATAGGTATAAAAAGAAAATACGGTCGTTTAAATAAGGAGGAGTTATTAGAAGTAATCCAAGTATATGACAATGAAAATAAAAGGTTAACAGCAGGTATGAAAGCAATTAAAAAAACAATCACCGCACTAAATAATGGCGAACATATTACATTTAAGGAGGAGAAATAGATGAAAGATAAAAAAACATGTTTTTTTCAAAAAATAATAAGACATGACATATGAGATTATTTCGTGCTTTTAATGATGTTTACAGGAGTATTATTCGTAATTACAGGACTATTACTATGCCCTTTCTGAGTGTGATTGGCTAATGGTCATTCGATATACAATGAGAATGGTAGTGAATTATCCTTCTGATTATCATTTATAGGGACAGTATCTGCAATATCTATTTCAACTTTTCTCAGTGTGATAACTAATAAATAATTTCAATAAAAGAAATACTTAAAGGAGAATGAATAATGAAAGATATAAATGAAGTTATAGAATATTTATTAAAACATAGATTAAACCACGAAGGTAGTTTAGATCTATCTAATATGAATTTAAGACCTTACGATGATGGTGATAAGAGCGATATGTTCCCTGAATTTAGTGGACATATTATTTTAAATGGTATAAAAACTGATGGGAGAATATTTCAATCAAAACACGAAGCAGATGATATATTCCAAGCAGACCATAAGTTTGAATATGACATAATACAAAGTGGTCACGTTGGTGTTAGTGGTTCTACTTGTTTAGTTTATCAGAGTCTAAAGTATAGAACTAAGGGTAGAAGAAGATGTAGGTTTTTCAAGATACAAAATACAAAAACAAATATGATGAAGGTGATGAAATGGTTGAAGCCATTGAATGATATTAAAGGAGAATGAATAATGTATAAAAAATTAAAAGATTTAATTAAGAAAATAGAATCAGGAAACTACGATATCCAAGACGATATCATGGAGATATTAGATAAAGATAAAGGTTTCTTATTCATCGATCCCCAAATAGTTGGTAGATTAGATGCGATGGAAGATAAATTAGCAACTGCAGATTATCGTGATGCGAGAAATTATATTCAGCAGGCGACTAAAAAAATAAAAGCAATCATTGCTAAAAAAGCTAAAGACTATATTATTGAACAATAAGTCGAAACGGGTGGCGAAGCCCCCGTATGCTGGGTGTGGTGTCCCAGCACTGAAGAGATGGCCAGAAAGGAGAATATAATGAATAAGAATCTAATGAATCTTGGAGAAAAAAATAAATTTGATGATAAAGTTTATACTCCATTAGATATTGTTAATGAAATATTAAATTGGGTACAACCATATGGAACGATACTAGAGCCTTTTAAAGGTGGTGGTGCATTCTATGATGAGATGGTTAAACGAGGATATTCTACTGAATGATGTGAAATTGATGAAGGAAAAGACTTTTTTGATTTTAATGATAGAGTAGATTTCATTATCACTAACCCACCATACGGAATATTGACTAATGTTCTAGAACACTGCTTTAAAATAGCGGATAATGTCATTTTATTAATTCCACTATACAAAATACCAATTAGTAATAAACGATTAGATATGGTAGATAATTATGGTACTTACACATATAAGAGATTTAAGACACCAAAAGAATGGACACAAAAATTTCCATTAGGTGCTTGTTGATTTAAAAAATATTAATAAGGAGAAGTATGAAAATAACTATATGCAATATAGAACATGAAGTGATGCTTGATGATGACAAATATACTAAAGCAAAAAAGTATATTAGAAAAACTCTTATTGAAAGGGAAGAATTTCTTGAATTGACAAAATTTAATAAAAAAGAAATTAAGTTAGATACCATCGGTTTGTATAACGCACGACCAAGAACAATAGCGGTTGTGAATATAGAGAATTGAAATACAATGGTAAGCACGTTCTTTCATGAATTCTGTCATGCGGTTACATACGATGTGTTTTCTACAGGCGTCACAATAACTGAAAATGAACTAGAAGAAGTTGTTGTGACTGCAGCGACAAAAGTATTTGAGCATGTATGACCTGTTTTTGAAAAGCAGTATCTACCACTTTTTCATAAAGAATGGTTAGCATGAAGAAACAAAAGATCTTGATACAAGAAAAGGGAGGTTTAAATGGTCATAGAAGGAATAGTTGCACTACTATGATTTATCGTAATAATGATATTTATTACGATTGTTATTACACTTGTTATTGTATTTTCACCAATACTATTATTAATCTGATGAATAGCAACAAAAATTGATTAAAATATATACAGGTGAGGAAAAATCTGGTATACTATGAACGTGGTTAAAATCACAAGAAAGGAAATAAAAATGATGGAAACATTGAAATTAAAGACTTTAACATTAGAAAATGTTAGAGGTATCAAGTCTCGTACGTGAGATTTTGAAAAAGACCCAATTATATATGGGGAAAATGATGTCGGAAAATCAACTACAATAGAAGCAGCATACTTCATGTTAACGGGTGCGGGATTAAGTTCAAAAAAATGAGATCCTACTTCCAATAGGTTTGAAGGAAAAGTTATGATTAAATTAATAGTTGAAATAAACGGTGTTGATTATGAATTATGTAGAAACGGCGTTAAGTATTCAATTAACGGGATTAATAAAATCCAAGCAAACTACTTACAAGATATATCGAAATTAATAAAAATAGCAAATAATGTAACATTGGCGCAAGCAATGAATCCTAATCAATTATTAGGTATAGATCATTGAACAGACGCAAGAAAGATTGTGATGGAATTATTTACAACTAACTTAGGGTCTGAAGAAGAAATTATTACATTAATAGAAAATGAATTGAATGCTGATGAAACAATTAAAAATGAGGCTAAAAGACTTGAATATTCACCATCTAATGCGACAACAGGTTTAAACTTACTAGCAAAAGAAAAAGTTAGAGTAGAAACTAAATTAGAGTATATTAAAAATAAACAAAATTGGTTGTCAGATGAAGAATTAATCAGAATAAAATCTGAAATCACTAAAGCCCAATCACTTGTTAACGATTTAGAAACACAAGAAGCAAAGTATAACGAAGCTAAACAAAAATATAATGAACTACAACCAACATTAGATAACGCAAGATATGAATTAGCTATTATTGATAGGAAGAATGAGATTTGTTTAGAGAAATTATCTAATATGCTAGAGAATGATAGTGGGATATGTATTAAATGTGGGCAACCGATTAAACAGGATGAAGTAGAAAAAGAAAAAACTATTAATGAACTGTATGACGAAAGTCAAAAATATGAAGTGGTAATCCAGAACTTAAATAATATTCTAAAAATGCCTAATCCAAAACCTGCATTCTTTGATGTAAACAAATTATGACAAGCAAGAAACGAATTAGCAAAATTAGTTAACAAACTATCAACCAATGATAGTAATAATATAGATAAAGAAATTCAACAACTAAATGATGAGTTAGCTGAAATTAACGCAAAAATAGTATTATTAGAAGATGCTAAAACATATATTATCGAGAGAAGTAAATCACTAGGGGCGGTCATGATTGGTCACATTCAATCACAATTCCAATATACAATAGAATTAAGTTCAATTACCAAAACTGGAACAGAAAGTCCTAACTTCATCATTAAAGAGGATAATGTACCTTTAGATTTAGTTAATACCGCAAATAAAGTATTAATTAAAATTGACTTTATTACAAAAATCCAAGAAGTATTAGGATTGAATTTACCAATATTTGTAGACGGATTAGAATCTATTTTAAATCTACCAGTAAATAGAACAATCATTGGGGCAAGAGTAGATAGAGAGACTAACATTTGTTAAGATATCTACCAATCAGAAGCGGATCAAAAGGTAATTGTACCTATATAGATTTTAATGGATCTAACCGACTCATTCTTGATTGTGGTGTAGATCATGTTATTACAAAGAGAATCCTGCAGAAGTATGGATGTGATAAATATTGATCTAACGTATATCTGTCCCATGACCATAAAGACCACTCGCAATATCATGAAATATATTTAAAACGAGTGGCAAAGCATACCGATCAATCGATAATAGTAGAATTTAAACTTCCTCACGGGGATATAGAAGTGATTGGTCGAATTATATCATATGAACAGTATTGTATCCTATGGATGACTGATTTTGAGAAAATTCCTAACAGTGTAAGAGATTCAATAAAAGATATCCATTTTGATTTAGTTTTAATTGAAGCTAATCAT
The DNA here is from genome assembly GCA_025267735.1 of Mactra quadrangularis. NCBI lineage: Eukaryota > Metazoa > Mollusca > Bivalvia > Venerida > Mactridae > Mactra > Mactra quadrangularis. Next base: position 13,215 of record JAMOLF010000090.1, read on the forward strand.
AGTAAGAAATATGTGATGCAGGAACGAAATCCTGAGTTAGACATAAGAGCAATACGACATCACTCGATCGAAGCTACATTAGAATTCTTATCGACAATATCATTTACTGTCGCTCATTTAATCCATTTATCAGATGCAACAGTCAATTGAGATTACCTAAATGATGATATCAAGACATATAAAATGGAAGATAAGATTAGAATCTCAAAACCAAATGAAATATGTGAAGAAATGTATTATGTAGATTATAATAAAAATCATGCTCGCATATTACAAGTATTAAAAAATAGACCACCAAAAGGTTGAAAGTAATGAAAGGAGAGCATGTCTAATGAGTGTAATATACGATAAAGTATTATTTGATTTTCAGAAGAAAGTAGTCGATGAACTGCTGGCTGAAGACAAAAGAGGAATCTTTTTAGACATGTCGCTTTGGAAAAACACTAACTAGTCTAGCGATTGCGCAAAAAATCAAAGCTAAAAAAATAGTAATCTTAGTGCAAAGAAGTTCAGTATATACTTGAGCGCTTAATTGTCTGGAATACTTTGATTGTAGAATATATGCACCTACTTCAGTTATCGAATTTAAAAAGATCTTACCTAAATTAACAGGTGATTTCATTTTAATACTTAAACACCAATCTGCTGTAAAGTGGAAAGAATGATTAGATTATTGTCAAATTATCAATCGAGAAGAAACCTGTGTCATTATTGATGAATCACAAGTCTTTAGAAGTAGAAAAAGTATTATTGGTAAGTTCGGGCTATGAGTGTCAATGAATGCCCGAACCACTTATCTATTATCAGGAGACCCAATTAGTAATGATTATGAAGGGTTGTATAACCAATTCAGAATGCTTGGTGATTATGGATTGACAATAAAGTCATTTACAGAGCAATTCTTAGTGATTGAATATAAAGAAATACGAGGTATTGATTGAAAAATACCAAAAGTAATTGGTCATAAGAATGAAGAACAGCTAGTAAAAAAGATGCGATCTATGGCGGTGTTAATGAAAAAAGAAGAAGTTATTGAACTACCACCACAGGTATGACAAGATATTTATTTAGATATGGAACCAATCTGCAGGAGAGAATATAAAAATATTAAACGAGAACAGGTTATTGTTAATAAATATCCGTTGGAAACTATGGGGCAAAAGTTTGTGGCTGCACGTAATATCGCATCAGGTTTCTACAAAGCGACAAAAGAATATAATGAAGAGATAGTAAAATTATCAAATCATAAACTCGATGCGGTAAAAGATTTATTAGAATCTACACCAGATGACTTTATTATATTTTATACATTTATAGAAGAGAAAAGAGAATTACTTGCGTTATGTAAAAAAATAGGAATAAAAACCTTTGAGTTCAATGGGCAAGATCTATCTGGACATGAACGACATAAATACAAGGGACGTAAAGTACTTCTCAACCAATATACAACTGGTAGTCGTGGGTTAAATCTACAAGATATCCGTAGAACAATCTACTACTCACCCACGCTATCAGGAGAATTATATAAACAATCAATAGATCGTACTCATAGAATGGGACAAGAATATACCTGTTGATATTATCGATTGATTACTAATAACACAATTGAGCGTAAAATCTATGACACATTAGAAAAGGCGCAAGATTACACAAAAAAATTATTTGAAAAGGAGGAATTATAAACATGTTAATTCCAGAGAATGTTCCAGTAGAAAGAAAATACTCGGATCAAATTAAGATGCTTGTATATGGCGAACCGTTTGTTGGTAAGACAACCTTTGCATGTACATTCCCTAATCCATTAATTATAACGACCGATGGGAATATTAAGGGTGAAACTCATCCAGCAATATATATTACCTATGAAGGGAATAAAGTAAATATTAATGGAATCGATATTGTTGAACCTGGATGACTAGTGTTCAAGAGAATTGTTAAAGAATTAAAGAACGATATTCAATATGACACTATCATCATCGATTTAGAAACTGACATACAAGCAATGTGTAGACAATGAGTACTTAAATCTCAAAATAAAAATCATGAACAAGACGTTGCTTTTGGTAGATTATACCAAGATATAGAGAATGAATATATGCCAGTATTTATATCACTTATGGCAATAAATAAAAACATTGTGATTATATCTCACATGAAAGAAGAACATGATGCTGATACAGGTCAATTTATCTGTAATAAACCAGATATGAGGATAAAGCAATTAAATATGAAAAGCCGTTATTTAGATATACTGGCACGAATAACAAAAGAAGAGATAGACGGGGACATATTTACAGTATTACACCTATCTAATCATGAAAATTCCATATCTGCCTGCAGAATTAAGGGATTAACTGGGTCAATTTTAGCAACATATGGCTCACTAAAAGAAGCAATTGAAGAAGCTTCACAAAAAACACAAGGAGAAGAATAATGATAGATACACAAAAAATCAAAGAACTGATGAAAGAAAGAAACGCTAATAAAGAAAAAGCAGCAACTAATGTAGGTGTAGGAGTAACTATACCAACTAAAACAACTGAACCAAAAACAGCACCTGCTGGTGGTGTAGCAATGGCATCAATGGACTTAGGATTTAATTTAAATGAACCTAAATCATTTGATAATTTCCCAGAGGGAGAATATACTGCAAAAATTGTTAATGCTGAGTTTAAATTTACAAGCATGAACAAACCAATGGTGACAACACAATTCCAAATTCTAGATGGAGAGTATGCTAACAAATACCATTGAAATAATAATATCTTAAAAAATAAAGACAACAAACCTAACACATTTGCAATTGATAGAGTTCAAGAAGATATTCAATTAGTAACAGGGGAAGTCTGAAAAGAATCAACCGTTCCTGCATTAAAAAATCACTTATCTAAAATGATTGGTAAAATAGTAGTTATTAAAGTGGTACACAAAACAGTTGAAGAAAAGGTATTCATTTCTACTTACATCAACTCAGTAAAAGAAGTAGCTTAATGAAATATATGATTTACGACGTAGAGGTTTTTAAACACAACTGATGCGTTGTTTTCATTAATCCATTTGACAAGAATGATAAATATATAATATGAGATGATCGATTTGAATTAGTGGAAAAAATAAATGAAATAGTTGCTAAGAAAATACTGTTAATAGGGTTTAATAATAAACATTATGACGACTATATAATAAGATCTATATACCATGATTTATGTAATCCTTTTGAATTATCCCAATGAATCATTACTGAAAAACAAAATCCATGAGAATTTAAGGGAATGAGAAGGTGTTGACATCCTCGTTGATTCAGTTGAGACTTACGTTCTGCAGCAATTAATCAAAAAAATATGGCGCTTGGGCTTAAAGAATATGAAGCAAACAAAGGTTATAACATTCATGAGAATGGCGTAGCCTGAGATATTGATCGGCTGTTAACACATGAAGAGAAAATAGCAACTACAGAATACTGTATTGCTGATACAATGGCAACGATTGATATGTTCTTTGAACCAGAACAACAAGAAGAGTTGAAGACCAGAGCAACCTTAATTAACGAATTTAATTTACCAATAGCTAAAAACATCGGTAAAACCAATGCTAATATCATGGCTGAAATTATGAAAGCCCAGAGAGTAGATTGAGATAGAAAGGGTAATGATGCACATGTGTATAATATTCATCCAAATATATGAACCAAAGATGAAGAGATATTATCACTATATAAAAAACCAATCGATAAAGAACGTACTAAATTAAGTGTGGAGAGGTTTGGGATTATATTTGAGTTTGGAACGGGCGGATTACACGCTAGTGTGCAGAATTATAATAATGATCAAGACCACTTACTTATTGATGTAGCGTCTTACTATCCAAACCTAATCTTAAAACATAATTATATGTCTCGTGCGAGTGATAATGGCCATTCTCTATATCAACAAATCTTAGATAAGAGAATACAATATAAAAAAACAATGAATCCAATAGAGAAAGTATATAAACTACTACTGAATACTTTATCAGGTTGCTTAGAAGCAGAGTTTAATCCGCTATTTGACCCACACATTGCAAGAGGTATGAGAATTACAGGTCAGTTAATGTTATTCTCATTAGCGGAAGCCATCGCTCCATATTGTAGTTTAATCTGTGTTAATACAGATGGAATCATGATTAGAGATTATGAAGATAATATGGAACAGATTAATAAGATCATCAAGAAGTGAGAGCGTGATACTAAAATGTCGTTAGATTTTGACTACTACAGTAAGGCTGTAATTAAAGATGTTAATAATTATATCTTGGTAGAAAAGGATACTAACAAGATTAAAGTTAAAGGTGGTCTAGTAAAATTTTGAGAAGGTGGGCATGTGTTTAACTGAAATTGTCCAATCATTGATAAGTGTATTGTGAATTACTTTATTTATGAAATACCAATCGAAGAGACAATAGTTTGTGGTAGTGATGAAATTAGAGATTACCAGATCATTGCTAAAGTTGGTAGCACATTTGTAGATGGTGTACATGAATTTAACGGTGAAATGCACCCATTACAAAAAATAAATAGGGTGTTTCCAACACTATTGGCTGGTTATGGGGGCGTATTTAAACGAAAGTTAACGCCTACGGGTGAATTATCACCTCATAAAATTCCTAATTCACCTGAAGCCTGTATTATATTTAACGATAGTATTGAAGGTTTCGATAAAGAAACATTCTTTGATGCAATAAAACTAGACTATCAATATTATATTGATAGAGCAAAAACAGTGATAAAACTGTTTGAAGAAGGAGAAGAGTAATGATTAAACAACCAGAGATATTCAGGACATTGAATAGGGAGAATATTGAAGCATACACTCCTAAATATGCGGTTGATATTATTCTAAAATACATACCAAAAGATAAAGTTATCTGAGCGCCATTCTCAAGGGATGAGCATAACTTTGCAAATTATTTAAGGGAACTTGGTTATACAGTGATAAATACTCACTACAACACAGATACAGGAGAAGGTAAAGATTTCCTTACCTATGAACCAGATTTTCATTTTGATGTCATCTTAGATAATCCACCATTTAAGCATAAAACAAAATATGTCAAAAGAGCAATGAGTTTTAATAAACCATTTGCGTTATTCTTACCTATAAATACATTTGGTGATAAAGGTAGCGCTGAACTTTATTTAACTCAAGGTAAGGAACCAGAGATGTTGATTCCTGTTCAAAGGACAGAGTTCCATAATCAGGAAAACAATGGTATATCTTTTAAGGCAGTTTATATCTGCTATAACCTACTACCAAAACAGATTATTTTTGTAAGAATGAATAAAGTTAAACTAGAGACAGGAGAAGAGTAATGGATAAAAAAGAAGAATTAATATTTTGAATAGGAAACAAAGAATCTATAATAACTACTTCTGGAATTACAGAAGAAGATTATAATAAATACGTAGAGTATTTAAGGAGTATGATCAATAAATAAGTAAAAGCGCCCAGCGTAAGCTGGCGCTTTATTACTATTCTTTGCGTTTTCTATTAAGTTTATGAACAATCACTCCTGCAGAAATAGTTCCTCCAGAACCTAAAACATAGGGGGAGACATCTTTAATTATCTCTAGTAAGTCACTGTCTTTACCCATATAGATAAACGATAAGATAACTGCGGTGACTGAAACAACAATTGACATTGCGAAAATGAATTTATAAATATCTTTCATAATTACCCATTATCGTAAAGTTAATGTATCACCATTACTGGTAACTATTTTAACTACTTTTTCATTAGTATTTATATTAAATCTTCTTGTTATCTGTTCATTTTTAACAACAATTTTTCCCATTAGTGTACCTCGTAGTGAATATTACCGTTATCCATATGATATTCAAATACTTCGTGTCCTAAAATTACATTAAATATTGGGGTAATAATATCAGTTAATGGGTGTGTAGAGATAACTTTTCGTGTAACTAAATTATCTAAAACCTTAATATTAGTTCCATCAATTTCTAAATAACCAACACAATTTAATACTTTTGGAGAATCAGTTGTTGTTGAAGTCCTACTACCTGCATTAAAAATAGATTTGTAATAATGTGCTGTTCAAGAAATCTCAAGAATATTACTATCTGGTTTATAAAATTCCATTTTAATATTATTTAAATCAACTAATAATCCTTGTGTATGTGTGTCTTCATATTGATGCACAATTTCTAAAGTTCCATCAATATAATCAGGGAGTGTATAAGTAAATTGATTTACTTCACTTTTAATTGAAAAAGGTTGAATATCTTTGCCACTAAATCCTGTTACTACAAATCAACCTGAAGAATCAATATTGGAAATTCCAAATGTTTTATTTGCTAATCCTGTTTGAGTAACTGTTCCATCGCTAATAAGTCCACTTGTAAAATCAATTTTAAAAGGCTGAATATCTTTACCATCATCTCCTGTTACTACAAATCACCCTGAAGGATCTATATCGGAGATATCTTTAGCATAATTATTTAATCCTGTTCGAATAACTGTTCCAGCTGTTATAACTCCTGTTGTTAAATCAATTTTAAAAGATTGAAGATTGTTACCACTACGAACTACAAATCAACCTGAAGAATCGATGTTGGAGATATTTTCAGCATAACCACTTAATCCTGTTGTAATAACTGTTCCTGCTGTTATAACTCCTGTTGTTAAATCAATTTTAAAAGACTGTATATCTTTACCACTATATCCTGTTACTACAAATCAACCTGAAGAATCGATGTTGGAGATATTTTCAGCATAACTATTTAATCCTGTTGTAATAACTGTTCCTGCTGTTATAACTCCTGTTGTAAAATCAATTTTAAAAGACTGTATATCTTTACCACTATATCCTGTTACTACAAATCAACCTGAAGAATCGATGTTGGAGATATTTTCAGCATAACTATTTAATCCTGTTGTAATAACTGTTCCTGCTGTTATAACTCCTGTTGTAAAATCAATTTTAAAAGATTGAAGATCTTTATCGCTATATCCTGTAACTACAAATCAACCAGAAGTATCTATATTGGAGATATATCTAGTATAAGTACTTAATCCTGTTCGAATAACTGTTCCAGCTGTTATAACTCCTGTTGTAAAATCAATTTTAAAAGATTGAAGATCTTTTTCAGTTTGTCCTGTAACTACAAATCAACCAGAAGAGGAATCGATATTGGAGATATCAAAAGCATACCTACTTAACCCTGATTGAATAACTGTTCCAGTTTTAATAACACCTATTGATGAAATTTTCGATTTTACTAATAAATTAGCAGAATCAATTGTAAAAGTAAAGTTATTAGGAATTACTCCAGTTACACTCTCCGAAAGAACTGGGACTTGAATTGTGGTTGTAGAACCATCTGGATTAGTAATATCTTCATCTTTTAATTCTAAACTACCATTCGCATCTAAAAGATTAATAATTGTTGAAACTGGTGTTGCACTTGTATTTTGAGTTATTGTATTACTTCCAGCAACTATTTTTACTCGATCAGTTTCTGTATGAGAATAAAGCGTAACAGTGTTAGGGGTTGAGAATAATAAATTAGCATCAACTGTATGTTTCATTCCTGGAATTACATCGACTAATTTTTGGAAAGTATCATTAACTTCATCAAAAGATAATTCAACTCTAACTGGGCCACTTTCTCTTGTACTTACTTTATGTCACTCAAATCCATCATATTGATAACCTGTTGGAATTGGATTACCTGTTGTTTTATCAGTTTTAGAATCGGTACCAACTATTCATAACTGAATCCCAGGAACTAATGTTTTCCCTGCTGGGGGTTGATAACTTGCTAAAATATCTTCTTCTTTATCAGTAGTTGAAGTTTGCGGAGGTAGTTGATCGAAAGGAATACTAGATATATTTTGAGTAACGGTTGTACTATTGTCAATTTGATTACCTCTAAAGATAGCCTGCATTTCCATTACATCGTTAATCTCATCTGTTGTTTTTGCAAATAAATCTATATTAGGTAGATTAGTTTTACTATAAACAGCGGGAGCATTACCATTTAGCGTTTTTAAAATCTCGACCGTAGGACTATTTGGGTCGGTTGTGTCGTATTTTAAATACCCATTTGCTGTTGTATAAATTGTGTTAGTTGAATTTCATGCCATGATAATCTCCTTCTATAATGTTAATTTCTTTTTATTATTTATTTGCTCTAATGAAACTACTTTTTTATTTGCTTTATCTAACAATGTTACTGTTAAATTTTTTTTCTCTATTTTACCCATTATTGCTCCTCGATGTTAACTAATGTAGTAGTTCCATCATCAAAGGTAAATTTATAAGTCTCTTTACTAATAGTATTAGCGGGTTTATTTACCGCACCAATTATCATTCCTTTAAAAGGTAATTGCGATTTTAAATCGTATCTTGTTTGAATATCAATTGTTGCTTGATCAATTGCTGCTTTTGATTTAACTAATAAATCAGATGAATCAATTGAAGCAGATGATGTTTGAATTCCGTGTAGAGTATAGTAAAAGAAATCAGTATTTCCATTTGTAAATAAATCTTTAAATTCAGCAATGTCAGTAGCTGAACTTCCTGCTTTTAGTCTACCTGCTAAATAATACAGATCATCTCCACCAAGATTAATTTTTACAAATGCTCATTCGGTATCTCAAGATTTATTAGAATGTGTGATGTGATTAACATCTAATTCTTTTCAATCAGCATCAACTAATTTAGTTACATCAATTAATTTTAATACTTCTTCTAATTTATGCCCCCCTGATTCAATTATATCTGTTCCACTACTTTTATTATGGTGTTGAAAAATTAAATCATAAGTTTTACCTTCTGCTAAAACAAAGGGAATATTCTTAACAGTTTGATCTGGAATTCTAAATAATACTTGAGCAGAACTAATGTCCGTTCCATGTGTTGTTGCAGAATATAGTTCTCCAAATGATTCAACATAAGGATTGGTTACATTGTCGTGTGGTTTAGTTTGGTCTGTTAAGAATAGGATTTCTCCTAAAATAGTAACTAATTTAAATACATCACTAGTTAGCGCATCTAATTTTTCAACAATCTTAATTGCTGTTTGAATAGTAACAAGATCATCATCAAAAGTTTTAGTATTATTTTGAGCATAATTAGCAAAATCAATTAATGAAGTTTGTTTATTTAAACCAATTTGGTCAATTATTTTATAATCTTCTAATTGATCATTTGTCCCTCTTTTTTGAATAGTTAAAATTTCTTTTAACATTGCTAAGGTTACTACAGCACTAGTACTACTAGATTGGATATCACTTTTACTTTTAGCTAAAAGTAAATTTTTAAACCATATCGAATTTAATGAAGTGTCATTAATAAACCTTAATTGGGTTTGACCAATAATTTCTTTAATTGCTTCAAAACCAAAAATATATTTATCTAATGCGTTAGCTACTAAATAATTATTAGAGACATCATTAGGCTCATCTGTATATGTAAAATTACTTAATAATTCATCTGTTAGTTGATTTTTAAGTGTAATAGTATTTGTTGTTCCAAGTGTTTGTGGTAATGTAGCTAAATTAGAAATAAATTCACCAAGAGTAGTTTGTTTTTTAATTGGTGGGTTAAGTGAAGTATCTAAATATTCAATTGTTACCTTTTGTAAATTAGTAGTTAAATCATCTTTTAATTGTTTAACTTGATTAGCAACTACTTGACTTGTAATTAAAGCTAAGTTTGGATCAGCAATATCAATATCACCGAATTTTAAGTTAGTAGCAACATCTGTATCGATAATCTTTTCAATAATTAATCTTAAATTAGTACCTTGATAAGCGACTGAACCTTTTTTAATATTAAGTAATTCAGTTTGTATAAATTCTCTTATTTTCATATTGCCCTCCTATACCGTTCTCGGTGTTAATGTTGTAATATCTGTTTTACTATCGTATGCTTCAATGTAAAAATCTTTTGTTCAAATCGTTGGATATTTAATTGTTAGTGGTAATCCACTGGATAATGGTTCTAACATTAATTCACCAGACCTTGTTAAAGGTGAAAATACACTTCTATTTTGACCAGCTACCATCATAGTAATCTTAGGAATGGCATAAGGTATCATTTGTGTCCCATCTTTAACTCAGAAAACAAGTTTACAACTTCATTTAGGTAAGTCTTTTGATGTTTTCTTATCAATTATACGCTCATTAATTAAGAATAAGATTTCTCTGTATACAAGACATTTAATTGATTATCACTTCTGGCTACTAAACCATTAGCATCTTTTTTAACACTAGCTAAATTATTTAATCCATAGAATAATAAGATTCTAATTTATGAGATAGAACATCAACAGTAATAGGGACATCAGTTATTTGAGAATGGATTGTTCCGAACTCAGTATTACCCATATCATCAATAAAGTTTAAGAAATTAGATGGTCTGTTTCATTCCATTTCAACCGCTGTTGGTTCCCCTAATAATTTAGTTTGTCCAGTTTAAAATTACATGCATAGTATAAGCAAAGGTAATTTGAGTATTAGCAACCTTGATCTTATCGATATCACCACCAGCACCAGTTACACGAACTTGGTAAGTGTATGGAGTAGTAGTATTTGTCATATCGGTAGTTTTTAAGGCCTGTCAATTCCCTTTTAATTCATGACTTTCTGGCGAAATTGTTGTTCAATCATTAGGATCGTCAATCACAATTGCATCAATATGCTTAGTGATACCACCATCTGCTATAACAGTTAAGTGAAGTTTAGTCGTATTAGCTTCAACATTATATTTAGAACTAAATGTTTGATAAACAACATAATCAGCAGGTGCGTTTGGTGGAATAACAGAATCAGGAAGTAAGTTTGGAATTAATGGTGGATTAGACTTAAATAACGTTCTACTTGTGTTATCTTTGACATCTTCAATAATTACATCAACTTGATCAGTAATAGTATCTACTCGATCAACAATTTCATCGAAAGCTCTAGTACTATTGATTTCAATATATTCATCATCACCAGGACTTTTCTCATGTCTTCAACCAATTTTTCCATCAGTAGGATCCATATAGAAGAAGTTTTTTAATAAGGTTTCAACATCTGTTTGTACATCTTTTTGGAACCCAGCAGGTAGTTGCTTAATTGGTTCATTTAAAATGAATGAAGTATTGTTAACTCCATCATAATAATAAAGTTCATTTTTACTTATTAATTTAAATATTTCACCATTTTGTGCATCGTTTAATGAAGTTGGTAATTGTGGTAATTCACGAATAACTGCGCTTAAATCACCTTGAGTTCTATCTTGTACTTCTTTATCAAACTCAGATCTCGTTACTTGACTAACACCACCACCTGTATTGGCTGATAATAATAATCCATTATAAATAACTTGCATTCTCTTATATACTGGAGTAGTTGGTGTACTATCATCATCTAATCAATATGATTTATCGATATCTTCAGTTATCGAAATATAATAAACAATAGCCGTAGAGTTTGGCGAAGTTATTTCATTTTGTTGATCATCATAGAATTTAAGTTGATTCTCACGATATGTTCCATCACCAATTGAAACAGTTAATGTAGCATCTTTTCTTGGGATATCTTCACCAACTGCTTTTCTAAGTAAGATTAAATCACCTTCAGTATATCCATCCATAATTAAAGTACTTGGATTATTAGGATCTCCACCTGGTATAATATATTCATTAACAGGTACCATAACTTGTAATTTTTTAGATAGATATTCTAGTAATGATTGTCCACCTGCTGATAGATCATTAAAATCACCAATTTTAAAAGTTCCAGCAACATCAACATCACCTTTTAAATTAATGTTATTGAAAACAGCATTACCATCTTTATCAATTTTATAACCATTATTTTGATCACCAATTCTAATTCCTTCAGCAAAAATTGGGTTTGTTTTAGCGAAATCAAGTAGCGAAATAGAAATCTTTCTAACAATATTGTTAAATAATTCGATTACTTCAGTTGATGGAGTTCCACCTGTAGTTCCTGCTAATAAGTTAGATAAGTCTTTGTTAGATTCTGCAATCTTATCTAATACTGTTTGAAGTGTAGCGATTGTGCTTCCAGTAATTGAGATTAATAATTTAACTCATCCACCAGTTGTATTAGGTGAATAAAGTGGATAAACCTTATTGTAATCAGTTTCAACTGGATTATTAATATCTAGACCAGCAGTTCGATAAAGTGCGTCTAAACTAACATCAGGATTATATAATCATAATTCATATTGAGTTTTATCCTGATTCTGAATTCAGACAATTCCACCTTTCGGTAAAATTGCAGAGCTACCAATTTGATTAAATCTTTGGTGCATATAGTAAAGTTTTTCAGTTAAAGTTAAGTTATTTGGATCAGCAGGATTTGGATCACTTCGATCATTACTTCAAAGATGAGAGTTATCATCAATAACATTACCATTTGAATCAAGATTTTTATCAATGTAAAAACTTAAACTAAGCGCAGTTTGTAAAACTTGTGCCTTAATAGTATCAATTAAAACTTTATTACTTGGTGTAGTGAAGTTTTTAAGAAATGCATCAAGAGTTACTAAAGTTTGTTTTAATTGAACAGCAGTTCGAACGCTAAGATCAAAATATTTTTGTAATTCTGCTTGCGGATAATTTTTTATCGGATCTTTATATGACATATTAATCACCTACCTTTCTATTAACAGAACAACTGTTCCATCGCCTCAAGTGTCCATATTATTTGGATCAAATGCTCTAATAGTTTGACCAGCATTTGGACCATCTGGGACTGTTATATTTGTTGGGACTGGATTTATTAATGATGTATTTAATCTTTGTACACTACCATTATCGGGGTTCTCACCAAATACTTGCGTTCCACCATCAAAGTTATTATCACTCGCTCTATTTGGTGAACACATTTTTGTTTTATCAAGACCAACTGATCCGTTTGGTAAAACATTAAATGGATAAACTCCACCATCTCTACCAACTTTTGTAATATTAATTTTCTTGATGAAACCACCAATTAAAAACATTGCATAAACATTAGTTATTTTTTTGAAATATAATTTTATTCAGTTGATATAATGTTCAATTGTTAATTGCCTTCCTAGTGCATCTGTTAATGGTACTCAATTAGCATCAGTTCTTCATTGGTTAAATAATTGTGCTTCTTTATCAGTTTTAAAGATAGATTTAATACTATCATTAATATAATCTTGATAAACTTTATCAATAGGTTCATCTAATCTTCCTGTTGTTTGATTAAATTTAAATTCACCAGTACTTCCGTATTTATCTTTTGGGATATTAACTGGTCTAATATCTCTTGCATATGTACCAATAACTTCTTGCCCATATAAAACATAATATCTGTCTAATGATGTAGCAAATGGATCAGCTGATATTGGCTGTCTAACTTCTTTACCAATTTCTGTAAATTGACCAGTAGTTATCCCGTATTGTTTACTTGGCTCAGGTAGAAAACTCTCATATGCAGAACCACTAATATTAGCTATGATTTGTCCACTTGTTTCACCGAAAACATTTTTTACTCAATCTTGTTTACCAAGACCTGTAATTGAGATAGAAGTAAAATCTAATGTAGTTATCGGTGTTGTTGTCCCTGAAATAATTAAGTTATTATTAGCATCTAATTCATAATCTTGATTAATTCTTGCTGTAAAGGTAACTTTTTCTCTGAATACAAGTCCACCTTTTTTATATTCAAAGTTACATACAACATGTGTATCTTTATAGATTTTTCTACCATTGGTTTTCATATATTCAATAACTTCTTGTAAAAAGACAGCATCAAATTGTGTTAATCAATTTGGTTTATCATAAGTTGGT